>JAOEHX010018394.1:5025-41117 GCA_025448015.1 Bolborhynchus lineola | reverse complement strand
GACAGAGCCTTGGGTGGCATGGTTTAGTGGGAGGTGTCCCTGCCCATGGCAGGGGGGCTGGAACTGGATGATCTTAAAATCCTTTCCAACTCTAACTATTCTATGATTCTACGATTCTGTGATGACTAGTCTACTTAGCTCACGCTTAATTAGCTAAACAGCCACACAAAACTAGCTAACAAGCCACAGTTTTAAAGCAGCAGCATCCCACATGTCCTTTCTGCCCCTCTCAAACAGATTTCCAAAACACCTTGGCATCAGAATTTGCTGAGATTTTAGGAAAATCTCACAGCTCCCACAGGCATACAAAGTCAAAATTAAATCTGAACTCAGCCTCATCACATAGCCTCTTCTTTTGAAGATCTGGACCACTGTGGTAGAGACACTAATGGTTTCTAGGCTGTAGATATCAAAGTGCAAAGCAAAATGATAATATTTCTGCCCATCAGTAGGCTGCTTCAAGAAAAATAGCCTGAAATATAGACCAGATATTCTTCTTTTTCCATGAGACCAAATATGGGAGAAACGGGAACTTTGTATTTACAAAGTGAATGCAGTCTAGAATTCAATAGCTGACATAGTTCAAGTAATTATAAATTTGTTTAAATATGAAAGGGAAATGAACAAAACTTCCAAGAAGAAATCGGAACATTACTTTAAAATTATGCCTTATTATTTGAAACAGTCCATGGCAGGGCTGTATACTAGGTTAAGCTGCCATGACTCTAAGCATCAAAAAGAACAATTATAAACGTGTGAACTATTAATCCACTGCTAATAATTCCAATGAAATGCAAGATAAAATGCAAAAGGGTTTCTTTGCTTTTAAAGGAAATTACGGTAATGAAATATCTCTTAAAGCACAGATAAAACAGCCTTGTACAGGGCTGTTTACAACTAATGTGATACTAGCTACTTCATTGTATTGCGCTCAAAAAGAAAGAAAGAAAGAACAGGTTTATGTTTTGTGTTCCAGATATTGCCTAGGTCATCTGGCGTCTGTAAAACAGAGTGGTGGAGCTTCTCATCCAGCTGCAGATCCTTCTGCTCAATATGATCTGCATGAAGAGTGGCAGGAGAGGGTGTCTGTGATCTGGATCCAAGAGCAGATTGGATTGGAGAAGCACTTTCAGAGCCTGCAAATGCAATTTTTAACAGTTACCTTTAAAGCCTTTTCTATTTTCTTGAGCTACTGAAATGTTGTCTAAACACAGCATTAAAACTGAGCTACTTTTCTGTACCAAATTGGGCCAAGAAAAGATAGAAAAACTGTAAGCAGATCTCCCTGTGAATGGTGCTTCAAAAAAACCCAACAAATTACATGCAGGACAGCTGAGAGATGAACACCAAAATCAGATACGTAAATGCATTAACAGAGCTCTATTTTAGCTGCATATAATTTTAAATGTGCTTGTTCTGCAGCACTTTCAGTGTTCTGTACAGTCAAAATTCTCTTCACATTCCCTCACTTAAAATTACCCTCCAGTAATTTAGGCAGAAATTTACCTGGAACAACTGTTTTTCCAGGTTTATGGATGCACACAAGTTAATTTATAAATAAAAGCTCAAACCAGTAACTGACAATCTTCGATGCTTATGTACCAATTGGCCTGAGAAAATCCATACAGAGAGGAAGTTCTGTCTAGTTAGAGGAACGCTATTTTCTCTAAGACAGAAAAATACAGGTGTTTGAATGACGGTGCTACAAAGGCATTTTTCCATGATCACCACTGAGCAACCTCTCTAGGCAACTATTTGGTCTCTGTTACTGAGAGACCTGCAGAGAGGGAGTAGGTATTTGTATTTTTCTTCTGTACTACGTTGGTTTCACTTCCTGAATTTGCATAGAGGCTTATAAAAAGCTGAATTTGGCCAGAACAGTCACATCACAGAAAAGAACAGATATACAACACATACTTCCCTACATATCAGCACATGTTAAAATAGAAGAATTCAAATCTATTTATTTTTAGCTTTAGATAAACGTAACTGGGACCCAAAAATATTATATATGAAGCTCAGTATTAGAGAGAACTAAACTTTAGGAACAGAAGAAAAAAGTGAGTCTCCTAAAGTAGTAATTTTCCCAATCACTGGCTGTGAAGTGTTCTGTCGTGTACAGAGAACAAATTGTTTAAAGAAATTGACAGAAAATGTCAGTGTTATCAGAATAGAAATTGTGGTAAACAACCTTAATCGCTAAACTGCAAAGATCTCTATCTGCTTTAAATGGCACAGGCAACGAAGCTTTTGCCATCAATTTAAATCAACACCTCTATACCGGAGAGATTGCCACTACTGCTCCACACACAAACTACTGTTCCATGCAACAGGTAATGACACTCTCCTCTTGCTACCAATCATGTGTTTTCCAGGTGCATACAAAGATACTGTAAACTTCACTTAAAAGATGTCCAAAGAAATCCTTTCCTACTTCTCTTTCATTCTGCTCATTAAGTGGGGATGGATGAAAGTAGATCAAACAAAAGCATGAATAAGACTGATGCAGAGGAGAAAAAGTGAGGAAGAGTGGGATACAGAGGGAAAGAAAGGGAATGAGATGGAAAGAAAGAGTGGGGAGACCTTCATAGGATGGAAAAGAATGGACAGAAATAATTACAGAAAATTTGCTGAACTTCTGGAGTCCTGTTGGAAGCACTAAGAGATACTCCAGCACATGTGGATCCAAATTTGACTGAGGCTGCATGGGTGCAACTTGCTCTAGCACTAGTAAACAACAATCAGTAGTAAACTCAATTGTGTGCTAAGAATATGAATGATGGCTTTATACCAAGAAGAAATTTTCCTTCCAAAAACCTTCAAAGCAACACTACTTAAAAACACATAGATTTCTAAGCAGCCAAACCACTGAAAACTTTTTTTTTTTTTTATGAGCATGTTTTGAGGTTTAGTTTCTGCATGGATTTGCTGATGTCTAATACAGTGAATTCAAGTTACAAGCCTCCCTGGCATGATGGGGTTCTACATACATGCAATTTTCACTAGATAGCTGCCTATCTTTTATAAAACTGCAGAAAATAATGTCCTTCTGTTTTCTTATATGGGGTTTGTGTGCCTTTATCTATATATATACATACATATATAGATATCAGAAATTAGACAATGGACTCCAACACTGTTGGGAGCATGAAACAGCCAGAGAGAGACAGACAGTGTAACTGTACAATTCTTGCTTCTTCAGGAAACCCAACTAAATGTATGTGACACACAAAAGCTGCCTCTCTAAAACAGTGGTCCAAACAACAAGAAGAGACAGCCACAGAATCTCTCAATGGACAACTCTATCATTACTTGCAATCTTATTAATGCAATTATAGTGCAAACTTAGACAAAAACACCGAACAGTAATGAAATTATTAACATATAAAAACAAGCAGAAAAAGAACATATTTTCTGCAAGGACTTTCAACAAGCACACAGCAAAGAGGAAATGAAGAGAACAAAAGTCAAGCTGAACATTGCTGAACAAGCTGAACAGCAACAGACAGGAAAGCTAAGACCACGCTACTTTCAGCAGAAAGGCAATTTTAGAAAGTGAAATTGTGGCCAGGGAAGTAAAGATGTCTTTCAATATATCTCAAAATGCAGAATTTGATTTCTCACAGAGATGACACTATATGTAGGTATAAGCTTTCACAGGTAAATACGCACTTGTTCCCAGGGCTGCAATAGGAATGTTAGCGCATACCAGTTATGGAACAAGGAGTATGAAAATGACTATAGACATCTTTACTTCTCATTTACAAATTCTGGCAAGAGACCATTCTTCCAAATACTCCTCAGAGAGGAAGACTTTCTCTTTCAGAAAGAAAGCCCATTCAATTTGGGTGAACTGCATCTCTTGGTGGATGTTAATGTAATCGCTTATTCTCTTTCTCAAGAAAACAGTTGGAAAGTAAACTGGTGGAGGCTCAAGCTCATCAACTGAGACAGTAAAACACTGCTTCCAAACAGGCTTACTTTTTCATGAAATCAACAGGGAAAGTAATAAAAAAAAAATAAAAAAAGAAAGAATTCTTAAGTTACACAAATGGAAACTGATCTTACATGGCACAATAACATTTTGCATGTTAAAAGTTCCTCTCAGTTACACAACAGACAACATATAGAGAGGTTAAGACATACACAAATAGAAGAATTTCATGATGCTTCATCATGATACACTGATTTAAAAGAGCACTTTCAAAGCCTTCCAAGGAAAAAACTCTTGCCAAAAATTAGCAATTTGACTACCAGGAGTAGGACACTTGTAAGAGACCTGTTATAAGTTACGTGGTAAGAGTTGTCTCCCTGGTAATTGTATAGATTTTCTCATGAAAAATTTAAAATACATTTAACATCAAGCCAGGGATCATTAAGTCAGACAAACGTTTTCCACTTACATTACTTCATACATTACTTTTCAATAGAAATCAAAAAATAATTTGAATCCAAGAATCATCTTATATAGAATACAGATTCATTGCAGAAGCTGGAACTTGCATTCTTCAGGGTAGGTGGAAAATATCTGAAATAAATGCTTTTTTAAAAGTTTTTTTTTAACTACTTTACCAGTAATAGTTGCAGCTTCAGCAGACAATGGTTGCTGATTGAGACTACTTGTTTCCGAGTCTATGTGGAGCGTAGTTAGACTGGCCACTTCTTGCTCCTCGGCACTCTGTTGCTGTCCTGAAATTGCATTGACGTCAATGGAAGCTGGTGTCCCTGCCTCAGTGCCAAAGCTGAAATCTGTAGGAGGAAAGCACTGTATTAACTGACAACCTAAAAATACCATTAATATAAAAAACAAAAGCCCAGGACCTCCAAATTCCTGCATAGAAAACATGTATGTGCATCTCCTATGTTGCTAATGCACTGCTGCAAATTTATATAAAACGTAACAATAGAATGTAATTTACTATTATGAATATTCTCGCTTCTGTCACAAAACTGTGACTGTACTTCTGGAGAAGACATTCCTACTGCATGCCCTGTATTCTCCTTAGTTGCTGTAAGCGTACCTACATGAGAATAAAGTGACAATAATGGAAGCATACAATAAGAAATTTACTTCCAAATCCTATAAGCTGGAAGAAATATCCAAGGTCGTTGGTAAAATGCTAACTTCAAACTAAAAATATAATGGCAAATATTCTAACGAATGTTTTTTTCAACACTAAAGAAAAAACATCATTCCAAAATGTCAGTTTAAATATGATCATCTGGTCACATAACATCTACATAACTAAAACTGCAATTTCTTCAATAAATTCTACCACGTAAACATTATTTCTTTCTTACACAACGCAGAAAGTCATAATCCCTGGTAACCATAATGATCCCTTCTGTTTAACAAGGGTGTGAATCAGTAAATGAAACAAAAAGTATTGTTATTATGCAACATATACTAATTCTACCATGATATTGCACTTAGTACCTTGATTAATCTATAGCTACAGAAGGACTACTGTAAAAATATTAGAAAACGTTCAGGTTTTACTTATTTTCAGAAGAATTAAATTAACTTCCAAAATAAGTAACTTTTCATTTTTATATTTTGCACAGAACAGAAGGATACACCCCAGGGAGAAGATAATGTTGCTTTGCAACTTCTGTTCACTGTTCTGCTTTTTGTACAGTAGTATTCTAGTGCTGTTTCATTTAGCATACTAAAACCACAACAGCCTCTCTCAAGGACTCTGCTTGCTCCATTAACTTGTTAATGACTTCCATGGGAAATCAAAATAAGCTTTTTACAGAAAACTGCTGCCATACAACTTGACCAAAAAAAAAAGGCAGAAATAAAAAAAAAAATTAAAAAAAAAAAGGGGGGGAAAACAAGCAAGCAATAACAAATGCTATATCAATTTTGGAAAAATATACTTGCTTTCAAATTTGCGTCCATCATACTGGAAGGCGCTGAAGGAGTCAGAGTGGCTGTCTGAACTGATGAGGTCACTGCTGCCCGCGCTGGCAGGTGATGTCCATTCAGAAGGCACACCTGGGTCATCTATAGGACGCATTTGGTTCTGTTTGTTCAATATATCAGGAAGGTCTTTCGGGACTTCCAGGCTGCCAGGACTGCTTCCTCTTCTTGTCACATTCTAAACAATAAAAAAGACATAAGTTACCTTACGATCTTGGATGGTTTTTTTACATAAAATGGAAAAAGCATTCCCACATTTGCAAAGGTCAGAACATAACAAATAGTTTAAAAGTACCTAAACCAAAAATTGTCGTTATACTATATACACAGCCAAGACTTCCCAAAATCCTAGACAGGCAGCAGTAAGTGAAGAACATGTGCAGTCCCAGAATTTCATAAATACAGATTTTATTTGCAGAATGAATTTTTGGGCACATACCTTAAAAAGCTAGGGTTCAGACTAGCATGTGCCACACATGTATTAGGGAAGACTTCAGACAGAAAAACAGTAAAAAGAATATTATCTCCAGATTAGGCTTAAATCACTAAAGAAAACTTGTTAGCCTTGGTTCCAGACACAAACAGAAAAAATTGTAAAGGAACTTTGTGTTTTCTGGCCTACAGACTATCATGCTATGAGCAACAACTTACTGTACACCACAAGCAAATGAATTTACTAATTTATGCATTAATTTTCTTATGATTAAGTCAAACCCTTGGTATTGACTTAGACAACAAAGACAGCATATAGCAGAAATAAGGCACTTTTCGTTCCTGTAAAAGTCAGGTGGTATTTTATTTGGTGTCTCTTTAAGCATTTTTTTCTTTTACAGATAGGTTTGCTTCAGACAGAAGAGACATAAAAAGTAGAAAAGTCATTTTATGAAAAATAATAATGTCCTTTTACACTGTGTGCACTTGCTTCTGTATTCTTTCACCACCCTACTACTTAATAGAGATCTACTCAGACTGATAAGCTTTTCACGAAACAATGTTTTAGCATTTACTAGATATACCAACCCAAAATTAATCTTATTAAGTTGGTACTCTGTTTTAAGACAACATATCTATTTGTGTGCTAGATTACAAAATCAGTGGCAGTTTAGAAGTATTTATTCAAACTTATCTTGGCTGTTTTTTGTCAAGTTTAATGGGACTATCCACCTGACAATAACTTCTGCATTGCTTCCACAATGAAGATTTAATAGATATGAAATCACAAACAGCACAAAACGGCATGAATCTAGGTCAAAGGCAAGGAAAAGCTAAGTGATAATCTCAACTGCTTCCAATGCATAAGATACAGAGAAATACATTTTAGTGAACTTATTTATAACATCACTGATGAGTTCACACATATATGCAGACTTACATACCGAAATGTAGGAAGTTTTGAGGCTTACCAGTGCACTACCACTGCGGAGTCTCTCAGCTATAAATTCATCCATGAGATCAGGAACATTTGTATTGTTACTGCCAATGTCACTATCAATAGGGTGCAGCTTCTGACTCATGTCCTCTCTATTAGCTAAAAGCAAATGAACAACTGTATATAGTAAAGAACACATGGAAACATTTCCAAAACAAAACGGTAAAAAATGAAAAAACCTGCTAATTAACAGAAATAAAAAAATAAAAATGGAGAAACATGCATTTTAAGAATTTCCCTATTTTAAAGCAGACTCTACTTTAAGAATTAGTACAGCTGCTTCTTCCCACTAAGCAGGGGTTAGTTAATTTCCAGGACCACCTTTAAGAGCAAGAAGCTTACAGGTAAGCACTACTCAAAGTTGTTAATGCTTGCTTTAAGGATACTGCATATATTCTTCCTCCATATCGTAAGTAACAAATCCTAAAAATTTTATTAGATTCCTACAGGCTCCTTCATTGCATTCCTGATGAAAAACAACATGGTCAAAAATGTAAAGTAGGCTGCAATATGTACTAATGACAAACGTCAATATGGCACTGTATACAGTTAGTATAAATAGTGCAAAGAAAATGTTATATAATAAAATGCTAGTTCGTGGAATGAAAATTCAAATTCTGGATGGTCAATAGTTATGAACAAGTCATGAAGTTCATTTATTTACCAGTGTTACATTTTCAATACAACTACACAGCTCATATATAACTGTGGCTGTTACACCTGACTTCGTGATCTTAACCTTTGCATTCTTCAAGACATTTCAGCTTATGTTTTCTCTGTAAGAATTTTTCTCTCAGCGTCATCTCTCATGAGACCACAGTATAACTCATTCTAATAATGAGACTCTGTTAAATGTTACATATTTCAAATAAAAGGTACTTCTAAAATTAGTGCTTTCTAGATACCTCTTTTTCAGAAGTCTATATTCTGCAGAGAAGCAAACTGCTTTTTTGAGACTCATGACAGTCACATTGTTCTGCCGCTATGCTTATAAAGACTGCCCTCAGGTGGCATTAACATCTTGATGCAGGATGCATTACAGAATCCTCTGCTAATCATGCCAGCATAATAATGGGGTAAAAAAGAAAACCTACATTACTGCTGAAAGTTATTTTATTGTTTATTTAAAGTTTTGTGAACTAAGAAAAATGGATATTAGAGTGCCAGCCTTCTTTTCTGATCAGTCCACGGAGGTCTCATAGTTAGCAGAAGACTATTATCATGAGACCTTCATGAACACCCATGATTCCAAGAAAAAAAGAAAGCAATGAAAGATGTTGCCAAGATGAAACTTGATCAAATTTGAAGAATTACTATAGAAAGGTCTAGAGCACATTTTAAAAGAGACTCAAACAAAAAACCTTATGATTGGACTCGGAGAACTGTCACAATCAAATCATTCCAGTAACAGGAGATTTTTGTTTCAGACTGTTTTTTGAAAGTTACCTAAACTGACCTCCAAATGTAAATTTTGAGGGGCTGTTTTGGTTTGGAGGAGGAAAAGGAGGAAGAGGAGGAGGAAGAAGAAAACACACTAAATGAACCAGAAACAGAATTAGATCAACCTAGCTGGCTGAGCCAGCTCCTTCTGACAAACTACACTCAGAGTGGAAAAGCACATTCGAATAAAATATGCATTTGCCAATCATTCAGTAGGTTGAATTTTAAGGGTCTGCATAGCAGATGAAAAGTCAAAACTCTCATGGCTTAATCCTTTATTAGGTCATTTACTGTCTCTTCCTCTTCCCTAACCTGATGGTCTTCAGCAGCAAAGAGGTTCAACTAAATATCTTGGAAAGGAAAATTAGTAATTTAAAGTATGTAAAAATAACTTTATGCTAGGAGAAAAATCAGCTGGCTATAGGCGCATGCATAACCAAACAGGGAAAGCAGTGAACATCCCAAAGCCTTTTGATTGCTTATCAGAGCTTGCTTCAGTTGCATTAAGCCAAACTGGCGCTGCCTTTCTCCTTTTGTGCTCTGCACACTTGTTAGTGCTCACCTGCAGCTTTCCTTCCAAAATAGCCCATTACATGACTGTACAGATCCCTCAGTGGAGCCTCTGCTGGCATTCTGTTCTGCCTCTGTGGGGAAACATTTGCCTTCGGCTTCGAAAGAGCATGTATAACAGTTTTATAAACACCACCTAGGGAGCCCTGCTGTTGCACTGACTCCTGACCTGATGCTCTAAAGGTGCTACGATTATGGAACTGGTTAACTGCAATACCTTCTTTTTGCAACATGGCTGCTTGAGCTTCTGTAGATTCCTTAATTTGCTTGCTGCCAGCTGAAGCAGCATTGATCGCATCTAGAGGTCTATATATTCCAGGTCTAACCAGCTCCGTGACAGATGATGAGCTAGTGCTTGCACTGGTACTGCTGTTGCTGCTACTACTACCACTACTACTGAAGCCACCAAGTTTACGAAGTCTTGCTTTCCAAGCAGCCTCTCTGCTTTCAAGAGGATTGTAAAATTGAATTGATTCTGTAGATGGCCTAAAAGTAACATGAACACTATTTCTTTTTTTGGTCGTTATTTTCATGATTTTGGCCCTATGAGTTACAGTTTCAGATAGACTCCTTTTAGTTGGCGACAGTTTGCTTGTGCCTGTGATGTGAGGCATTTGAGGGTTAACTTGTGTTTTAAGAAGAATTTTCTTTGCTTGCATGACACATGAGTTGGTTACTTTTTCATTAAATCGGTCACCTTTATGCTTTTCAGCTACTGCTGCTTCCACAACTAAATCTACATCAGCTTCAGTGGCTGCTTGCCTGTACAGGTATCTCTTCCCTTCTTTGCTGCTAGGACTACTTGGCCCACGATCAAACATGCTTTCATATTGTTTATCAATATTTAATTGTCTGGCTTTATCAAGCACTTGGTTTCTTGTAAAAATGTCTACTTGAGTAGGTGTGATAGTACTTATAAAACCACTTTGGTTTTGTTCTAGGTGCAGCTCTGTGTTATCGGCTCTTTCTGTAACAGTGACGCTATTTGCGCATTGACCAGTCTGATCTCTATGTTCTAATCCATCCAGTGGTAATCTATCATTCCTATTTACTGATGTATCAACTTCATGAGCAGAAGCCTCACATTTATCTATCTCAAAGTTACCGCAAAGTTCTTCTTTAAGATATTCTCTCAGAGAGGAAAGGAGGTCATCTTCGCCTTCAAGGTCAACATATTGGCTTTGTTCAAGGGTTGTGTTTGCAAATTCTACCGGCCCTATTAAATGACAAAGATGGTCATAAATGCTATCCCCAACTTCCAAGGAGGACTCTCTGCTATTTGTATCAGTGGTATGGCTTTCAGTGGATCTATGCATTGAAGAGGTCTCAGTGGAACTCTGTAAGCTTGGAGCATGATGGGATGAATTGTCAATGACAGGAACTGCACCTTTGGCTCGTTCGACTGTGAACGGTTCCAGGATGTCAGAGGTGCTGCTGCTTCGCGGCAGTGGCTGTTCCTCATTTAAAGCGCCAAAAACTTCACTTGGAGCATCCTCACTCTGTGAAAAATGCCTGACTCGAGGTGGACGTGGAAGAATTTGAGCATCATCAATGTCTGTAGGAAAGAAGTATATGTAACACGCACTAAAATTTACAGAGACAATATTTATTTACCACTACATCCTAATTGACTTTAAAAGCCAGTAAACTCCAGAGCCTTGTTTTCTTAAGTACAACAAAAATACTTTTTCCAGTACTAGAGTGTTAAAAACACACGTACATAATATCCAGAACAGAATGTAATATAAATGAGTTAGACCATCAGAACACAGTTTTAAATGTTAACATGCATGAGAACAAACAGTGAGACCATGGAGCATTTGGAAATACAGTTAAAGCTAGGGCTGTGCCAATAAGTTCAATAATTCAAGCAATATTTTCCCAGCTAGATTGTTCAGAAAACGGTTACCTGGAATACAAATTAGTTTAACAGTAGTACCCAGCATGAAATTTACGTCTTTAGAAAAATACACAACTCCAAAGAAAAGTAAGTTTTCTGGAAAATCATTGTCTATTGAAGTAACAAACTATTACTTTTTTAGAATTTGTATGAATATATAATTGAAATATCACAAATAATACTATCATATTAATATGAATATTATGTAGGTAATACAGAGTATACCTGAAGTTTGTAAATGACAGGGAAGAGCTGGCCCTGTACAGAACAGATGACTATACATAATGGATAATTTAAATATACACCCTTCATCCCTAGAAGGATGCTTTGTCTTTTATCTTCAAAATGCAAAACTGAATACTTAATGGAGGCTTATCTCCTCCTCTTCTTCCAGTTTTACTCAAGCAAATGTAACATTTACGAGAACTACCAAATTAAGGACTCTGCTACTGAAAAACCTCCTGCAGCCTCACAACAGCTAACATTAGAGTAAACCACTTCTGTTTAGGCAGAGACCAGAACATTTGTTATGACCCTTTAAGTTAGTTATTTTGTCTCTGTTGAGACTGCTAATGTACAAATCAGTACAAATCATAGTCAACTGTAATGAAAACTGCAGTTCCAACACGAAACCCTAGGAACTGTACAGAGGTATTTTTAGACCTCTTCACATCATCCAGCAAAATAAAGAACCTTCTCGCTCTTTTTCAGATTTCCTGGTATGTGCTAGGAACACTACACACTATCAGATCCTCAGTGTAGGCAAGACTAAGTCTTACAGACAATTCAACTAATTGCAAGAACCAACACTATGCCTTGGAGTCTTTTTATGGGATAGGCCCTTGAGGAGTAAGGTAAAAACAGCTCTCTCATTATTTTTGTTGGTTTCTTTTTGATAGAATCCTTTATCGCACAGATTTGGTTTTTATTACCTTTCACTTAAAAAGCTGTAGATGTGCTTTTAAGGCTAGGAATGACAATAAAAAACTTAAATGACCGCCAACAAGAATTACTTCCCATAATAACCAGACTTACCTTGGTTTTCTATGTAGAAGGTTTATCTTCAGGACTGCAATGGTGAACTTACTTAAAATTTAAGCCCCTTTCCCTCCCCTAAATCTGTTACTGCCAGAAAAAAAGAAACTATGTTGAATTAATTTAAAACTATTTCACATGATTACTTCATGGATCTCAATACCTATTTCAGTAGTATTTAACAATGATAATCTGAAGTCACCTTAAAAACCTGTTTTGAAGTGCTCAGACTTTTCTGAACGTGTTAGAGCTAGAGATGGATTTTCTAATATTCCTTCTGAGCAAAGGACATAAACTGAAGGCATGAGATATATCTGTATTTGAGTAAATGGATGTGTTGGAAGAAAATAAAACCTGGTATTTCCATGCTCAGTATTTCAGAGAAGTTTAAATTTGAAAATTAAAATTTTGACCTGATTCTAAGTTTACTAAGCTGTAAAGAAATTGTTAGACAGGAAACAGAGAGGTCTACATTGGAAAAAGAGAGTAGACATCCAAGCTGTTTCAGAAAATAAATATGAACTGAAGTACCATAATATATGGCAGTTTATTATCCTTTGTCTCTCTCTTCAGCTTTGATAAGCAACAAATTTCTCATCATTGCTCTTGTTCAACTTATAGCTAACTACATGAATTAAACATCCTCTGAAATGAAAGGTATCTCTGTAGTGAGAACTTGTAAACTCTACTGACTTAGGCAGAGATTTACACAGGTTATATTTATATAGTCTCAAAACTATTTCTTACAGCTACAAAGGAAGTACCATAGGATTCAGTCAAAAATATGCATGATGACATTACATATGACATCAATATGCGTAACAATACACTGATCTCATCTTGACCCCTCAATATGCATCTTTTGTATCTTTTATAAATGCAGCTTTTGTAAAGCAGCATCCTGAAGACTGCAAACTGTGCACACATGCAGTGATTATGATTTTCTAGGATGTTAAAAATTCCTGGATGGAGAACTTCAAATGTATGCCAAGCAGCTCTACATATTGAAATAAATTCAGCTAGATTTATTTCAATGTTGATCCAGTATTAATTTTAGGTGCTCATGTATGCATGACTAGCACATACAGGTACACAAAGATTTTCAAACAAATGTGCAGTGCCTGTGCCAACAGAAATGTCTTTTTTGCAGAACGGAGGAAGAAATTAAGGAAATTAAAATCATAATGCTACTGCAGTATCAGCACTGAAAATACAGACAATATTTAAAAACCCAAACAAATGGCTCCTTCACAACCAGGGCTCACCCTTTCACACAGGTATACAGTCAAATTGGGACATCTTCTGCTCCTCAGGAGTTTTCACTAACTACACTGCAATTGTGAGCCAGAAGGCTCTCTATCTGACACACTGCATATACTTAGGAGAAATGATTACCTGGTTCATAATATGTTAAAGTGGGAAGATACTGCAATTGGTAGTTGTAGCCAGTACCACCCAATCACAACTTTCCCTAAAGCAACTTTACTTTCTCTTTTTCTGCTAGATGGCAGAAAGAAAAGGTAGGTTTTCAGCATCAACTGGAAGACAGATACGCTAAATCAGAAACTCATGGAAAGACATATTCTGGCAAGACAGCATAAGTACAAGTAGAAGATTCCATACAACATTAGGGCTGGATTTTATTTCACGATGGAAAGTTCAGAAAGTGGAGGAAAAAAAATATTGCTTCTCAGCTTTCATTTTGATTCTTTTCTAAGACAACACTCATTCTATGAGTTTTGGAATTAAAAGAATAATTACAGCCATGCTGATATTACAATTATGATTGCTTTTACATTTAATCTTAGTGATTATTTAGTGATTAGAGAGCAAGGTTATAAATGCATAATATACATCTCCTTTTCATATTAATACTTCTTTTGATACTTTCAGTTCCAACGGAGAAGGAAAAATACCTCCCACCTGCAATTCTTTAGTCTGCCACCGTGGCCCACTGCTTCCAGGAAACTTGCCTACATCTCACCAATACTTTTTTTCCACAAGTGGTCTTGAACCTGAAGGTCCTCAGCAGTTCCAGTTACTTTGCTAGTTACCCCATAAATGTGTAAGACTGTATTTCCTATGATTGTAACATGGAAATGCAGCATAATATCTCAGGAAAAGCATCCTCTCTATGGTAAGAGATGACTAGATATCCTTATTGAGCTTCTGCAATAACTTTTGTTAACCTACTGACTGACTGACCTTCAATCAGAAACGTTATGTCTCAATAAATAACAGTGGGGTGTTCTTCCTTACTCTTGAAAATTAATACACTGTACTAAACATAAGGTAAAGGTTTTGGTATAAATGCTTTCTTTTGGACTGCCTGTCAAGATTCCTCAGTGAGTCAACCTTTCAATGAGGAGTCTCATAACTAGAAGTAGCCAAATACTACAACTTAAGATTAGGGTTTTCTATTCTTTTGAAATAATTGACATATCCTCTCTTTCAAGCTGTGCTGGATCTGAAAGTCAATTTGGATAACAGGATACTCATATCATCGTGAAATAAAAGTAAGGGCTCTCACAGCTAGCTAAACATTATTTGTTACTTAAATATGCTTATAGTAGAGCATGTTATTTGGGAAGTAAATTGTTTCTACATCTGAACACAGAAGGCTTTCACAAAAGAATCTATTTATCATAAAAAGAAAAGGCAAGGAAAACAATAAGGCTCCATGTTTTAAAGGGAAAAGAGAGAAAGAGTGCACACAATGAAAAATGCAGAAAATTAGAAGAACGAAGTGTATTCTGATGGGGCAGATAGATTTTCCTTTACTCTGCTAGTTCCCATTAACAGCTTACTTTGCTTCACTAGAGCTTTTTCATTTCCTGGCAGTGCTCAAGATTCTTAGGCAGAACATGAAGCTGTTTCAATACCAATCTGTTTGAGAAGACACCAAAACCAGGACAGCATCTAGGACATTTTTAAATGTTGTAAGTTCAAAGGTCTGTAAAATTATTTCACTTTCAAGAATTACAGTGGTTGAGCAGTTTCTGTATTGGATGAGTATCAACAGAAAGGATAATTGCAAGACAGAGATCAGGTCTGGGACATATTAGAAGAAAGATGCAAGTCAGGACTTTTCAGAAACATGGACGATAAAGTTGACTGCAAAAGTACTTTTGCCTTCTTTAGGACAGGATAAAAAGTATCAGTGACTATATAACAAAACAATAGTTCACTGCGAAAGCTCATTCCCTTCTGCAGGTGCTCCTGAGATTTTCATTCCTACCAAAAAAACCATCTTCTAAGTTAATTTATATCTCAGAAGATATACACTTTGCACTCATATGTTTATGAACTTATAATAACAGAATAGTATTTTTAGAATAATATTTTCTTATTCTTCATTTCTGGTGTCAAAATTTGCATCCAAATACTTTAAAATTTTTCACTGTGAAAGCCTAGTCTCCCTAGAATGGGTTCTTCAAACTTTCCTAATTCTCCATTTATGTTTTTGATTGAATACTAAGGCACCAAATTTCTGTTTCACAACAAGACTTAATTTTGGCACATAACAAAATACATTTATGAAAATACAGTTCTTAGTACTTTTTGTAACAAAGGCAGAAAAGAAAAAAAACCAAAACACCAAAACAAAATCCCAAAACTATCTTCCATTAAAAAAAACCACTGCCATGAAGTCCTTACATTTGTATACAGTTTTGACTACATACAGATAAGTCTTTCCACTATGATTTTGTTTTCACTCATTGAAACAAAGGCTTAATATGATTGTCAGCCTCACATAATACTCATTTACACCCATGCAATAGCTGGAACACAGGAAAACAATAACTCTAACTGTAAATTTTCATGCACACATTTTGAAAATCTGTGCTAACTGTTGAACCTACTCTTCAAAGAAAACTATTCAAAGAAAACCACTGTAAAACTTCTGGCCCACCACACTGCTGGACCAAATAATGTTGAGAAGAACAACAACCCTGTGAAAAATGAATCTGTTGAAAAACACCACCAAAACACAGCATTTGAGAATTCCAAACTGTATAGATTATTAAATGTTTTTATAAATAAACAAAAAAGAGGCATATGGTATCATGTAATACACTTCACAGCATACTTCAGACATCCTTTTTTCATTGGTCCTAAAGTACATCATTATCATGGTTGTCAACATACCTATGACACTGAATTCAAAAATTTATATAGAAAGATGTAAACGGCAAGTCAAGGTAGAATTATGTTCTTCCTTTTCCTCCCTCCCTTACCACAAATAAAAAACAGTTGTACTTTCTGGTAAAGAGATGCTATGTTACTGCTTAACAATTAATTGAAAAAGCAAGAGATTTCTTCAATTTTCACTTTCATGATAGTAAACATTGGCACAGCGCTAACTTCTAACAGTTCCAGAATGAATTGCAGAATAGCATGGTATTTTACACAACTCATAATATCCATTCTTAATCTCTTCCCCTTTCCCCCCAGCCCCCAAGTATTCTTACTCTGAAAAATTTAATGATTTAGCAGAATTTGAAAGCAGAAGGTTTAAAAAAGTGATAAAGGGGGTGCAGAAATTAGCAGAGGTGGCACTACCTGAAAGCTCATCAGAAAGGGGAGTGAGAACAATATCAGGCAAGAAGGGTTTGGAAGTATGGATCAGAACAGGAGCACTTTTAGCACTGCGTATATAGGCCGATGGCAGAGCACATTCACCAATGGATCGGCTTCTCATGGCTTTAAAAAGGAAAAGAAAGAAGTGGGGAAGGAAAAAAAGAAGAGTGACTATAATGAAAGGCTTGTGTCACAGAAAAAGCAGCAACAGAGAAAACAAAGATAAAAAGGAAGAAAATTCAAAAATTAAAACATTTCAGCACAGCAGATATTGGCAGAGCTGTAAGAAAGAAAAAAAAAAAATCAGTGCACACATAAGACATTTCGAGTTTTTAACTTTTATGTAAAGCAGCAACAATGCCTTTATTATGACGATTACAGAGATTTTGCATTCAGAATCAAGAAACTAATAAACAAGTTTTTTTCCCATTGCATCAGGGGTTGAAAAATCAAGGTTAAAGTCACTCCACAAACACTCAGAACTTGGAATTTTTTTAACAGAAAAAGCAACTTACACTACATCTGCTTTTTTTCTAATTTCCTTTGGTTTACTATTGAAAAAGCATCTCTGAATTTTACACATACCCATACTCTTGAATTCATGATTCTCCAAAAGAGATTCAAAATCATAAGAAGAAAATGACCAGTTCTGTGTGGAGAAATTTGCAATACAACTTGTTATAGTTCCACATTAAAAATGAAATGACTCAAGTGAAACAGTTTGACAACAAAAAGTATTAAATTGCTTCTTATCCACCAGGTTTGGCTTTTAGTCAATATTGCACGAATCTTGCTAAACTCATCCTAATTCACATTTTAATATCTCACGTCCTGCCAACGCCCTACAGAATGGAAAACTTTTGTAAGAATCATGGCATCAGGATCAGGGTTATATCTGCAGCTTTTCTAATAAATTTCAAATGAATCTTTATAATATTTATTTTACTTTGTTAAAGTAAGACATAGCAAGAACTGATACTGCATTCAATCTCAAAGTACACTTTAAGTTCTTAAAAAAGTGATTTTCATTGCTTCAATCAGCTTCCCTTTCAAACTTGCAAATTTGATACCTGGTTTAAAAATAGTTACTAATAAAGTTCTTTTAAGGAAACTTCAGTGCATCTTACCTAAATAATGTCAGTGCAGCATTTAATCAGTCTCTGAACTTTTCTATATATACTTTCAAAACAACATGAAATATGGACTTAAAATTTCAGTGCTCCTGGTCTGTATGAGATTCGGAAGTACATGAATGGAGTGCAGTGAAAGTTGAGCACATCACACTTCTAAATCAGGTTAAAGAACTGTCCCTACAGCAACATGCAGATAACTTGTGTAGGTCAACGTACACAGAGCAGAAAACACACTTGACAAATGCAGCACAATTTAAATGGAGTCTTAACATCAGTTTGAAAAAACAATTCAGAAGGACAGATGTTTTAAGACTGAAGCAATTTTTGATTTAACTTAGTTTATAAGACAGAAAACTATTTTTTTAAGGCAATTATGTGTATGGCTTTAACATCTCTGTTTAAGAGATACAATAATATAATTCAGGATACAGTGATAGATGCATTATATTCATCATTGTGCCATCTTAAAATGAATTTTAGGCAAAAGAAAAACTAACATGCTACACAGTAAATCTTAAGGCTCTTTCACAACCTAAATGATTTTATGATTCTAAATAAACCAGGTTTTTGAGATTCGATACTGTGCGGATTACAAACCTTAACCTAAAGTGTCTGCTGTAATTTGACTGGATCTTTTCCAGTGCATTACATTAACAGTAGCAAGGGGGAAGGAGACAGACCAACCAATTTACAAATTAGAAGGTGGAAATTTTATATAAACTTTTGAAAGAAAAACTGCAGTGTATTATTATTGAAAGATAATGGAAAATGTTATCTCAATAAATTATTATTTTAAGCAAGATGCAACACATTCAGTTAAGTACTTAAGTAGAGGCACACTTAATACCAAAATGTGGACTAAATATTTGACAGTTTATAACCTTTCACTCTTGTCTATAGACAAAAGGCAGAAAATAGATTAGTAATTTTTTTCTGATCCAATATTTGTATAGGACCAGAATCTGTTGCCTACACCACAAATTCTATATCTAGCCCTACAGAAGATTTTTCAACCCATATGCGTATCATTTTTAAAGGCCCTTTTCCAAAAATTACTTTACATAAGTTCAGGCTAAAAATGTACACACTGCATATCAGAAAAGCTGTGATTTTTATTTGAGTAACACACACATACACACATATTTGGTGCAGCAATAAATGTGTGCTGGCATGAGGATGGCTCAAAAAATAGAGGTGCACAGATGTACACAATATGTGTACAACAAAATAGATGAAAAAGAAACCCCAGCTGCTTCTTACCAAAAAACATTCAACATGCATATCCCCTCTATTCAGATATAAAAGAATGTATTACTCATGATCAAAGGAAATATACTACATATCAGATATCATGCAACATATCTGAGGTCTAACAGCAGAATTAGCTGAGAAGCTAAGGTTAAACCAAAGGAGAACTTCCCAGCAAAATATTCTATGGAAAATTTTACTTATTGTGACTATAAACGACTGTTTTTATTATGTGACCCTGTGATAAGTGGCACAGATTAAGAAGCATCCAAACAGCTTTCAGCAGACCTGAGAGACAATAAAAAGCAACTGTTTGCAGACAGCGAAGAGATATGTTTTTGTAACATATTCTTCAGAAACATTTGTAAAAAATGGAGGAGTTTGGGATTCTGACTCTGGAAACTCTTTTGGGGCTTTCATCTTTTAAAGTTGTCCTACTAATACTGTGATGCTTGTCCACAGATGGTATTCTAAAAATATGAATAGAGCTGAAATTTTAACTGGTTACAGTACTACAAACTTGGCTTATTAATATCAAACATGTAAGATAATTGGAGGAAAGGAACAAAACCATGGAAGCTGAAGTACAATGAAACTAAAATCAGATTAGTTTGCTGCTAATGAGGTCAATATACAGCTTGATTAAGATAAATTTCAGTCATTTTAGGGCTAACATCATATAAATAGCCATTTTTCAAATAGCAGCAAAACAAAACCATTAACAAATTGACCAAACTACATAACCTTCTGACAGAAGGTCTGAAATATTAACAATTTGGGAAGAAGAAATTTTAACATGAGCTTTACCTTGTTAAGGCAATCGAGATTTAAAACAAAAACACTGCAACAATTAATCACAGACTATCTACAGTGAAACAGAAATTACATTTTAAGTATCTGTGACCCATAAAGAAAACTAGTCAAAGTGGTTTCAGCATGAGATACAACAAAAGCTACGTAGCATCTGAATGCATGAAAAAGACAAGAAATTTTTGAGAAGTAGCCTTAATTTTCTCACATGTCTATACTGCTTATAGGATAATTAACTCTCTCACACCAACTAAAGCCTCATGAGAAAACATTTTTTTTAAATGGGGAATGTTGAAAAATATTCAAGTAAAAACATCTGCAACATGAAAAAATTAACTGTAAATAGTTTTGGGGAAAAAAAAGAAAAGAAACAATGTTCATTTATGGAAAGTTAACACAATTATGTATTCAACTGCCAATACGCATCTCCAGTTTTTAAAACTGTGTCAGAATGCACCTGCTTCCAAGAAATATCAGTGAAGCAACAACACACAATGACCAAAGCCACAATTACAGAAATAGTAAAAAAATAAGGTATATTCCTTAAAAGGTTCTTCTTTTAAATAAAAATAGAAAAATCAGCTTAACTTTCCTTCACATAAGGAACAGCTCTGGATTGGCAAGGCAAGACAACAGACTAAAGAAATTTGTAGTCGAGTTCCTGTGAAGATATTCTAAGCAAATCATATGAACATAAATTGAGTCTTCAGCAATCCACCTAAAGCACTGTTTAGCATCACTCAGTTCTAACATATCAAATACCTGCAAGTAATGAAGTTGAGAAATAGACGACTTCAGAAATGGACAACTGTATGCATTTCTGTCAATCTTTCATGAACGCTTTTATAAAGATTCAGGGTATAGTAAAAGGCAACACATTCTATAAACTACGTGGACATATACACATTTCTCACACTTTTCTTTGCACAGTTGAAAAATACTCAACCTATTTTGTGCACAACCCATGAAAACACGCTGTTAAAAAGCCTTCTATTACCCACCTATCCATACCACTGACCAAGCCATTCCAGCTGTTTCTTTTTCATATACATACAACAGTATTATTTTTCCAGTCCAGCTTAAGTATTTGATGAAACTCATTTAAAATTAAAACATCAACTGTATTACTTTCATTTGCAGTTACTATAATTCTAGTAACTGCAGCTATTCAGCTACCTTCACAGCAAGTAAGTCTGCATAAGTTACACATTTAACTCATAGAGATAATATACTTTTGTGGAAAGAAGTTACCCACTTTGCTACAAAAAGTCAGTCATCAATTCCTTACCCTTTCTCAAATGCCACTTATATCAGGTTTTACAGATACATACCAACTGTTTTCTGACGAACTATGCTCCTTGCCTTTTCTGTTCCCGGAGAGCCAGTGGTTGTGGCACTGCGTTGTCTCATTGGTGCTTGTCCAGGTTGATCACGGCTCCAGCCTCTAGAAAAGGACTTATCAACAGAAGATTTTGGGAATTCATGCCCAACTCCTGCAAAAAAAGATTTGCAAATCTATTCACTTCTACTCTGGCATCATCAGATACTTGTAGGTAAGTTCTCAAAAGTTTTAAAGCTGGACAGAATAAATTAGCAAATATCAAAGCAAGCATGATTTCAAAATCCATACAGCTCATTATTTGTCTTTAAATATATAAACCCACTAGCCAGTATTAACACTGAGAGATAGCCAAACTTTTTCGTAAGTGTTGGTGCTATTAAACTACTGTGATTTTGTTTTCTTTGCAGGACTGACTCGTAAAGTGAGAGTTTTGTGGTGATTCTAAAAAGCAGCCTTATTATAAGGCAATTGGTTATTTCAGGTAATGCCTATTTAGGTATACTAAAAAGGCTAGACCAAAATTATGCTGTACCAAACACCTTATTACCCCAGCCAAAATTGAATTGATGCATAGACAGAGTTGTCTTACCTTTGCCCTTGTGTTTTTTTTGCTTCTGCTCACTTAGTTTATCCAATGGCAGGTCACTGAGGTCCAGGCTGTACAAGTTTCTAGCTAATACTTTAGTTAGTGTCTCCATTGTCAGGGACCACTCAGTGGCCAGCTCTTCCCAATACGTCAGTGATGACATTACAGACAGCAAGTCATCCCAAAGTTCTCGAGAGATGTACACATTTAGATTCGCTTTGATCCAAGCTACTATAAGAGTCTAAAAGAATAAAGTGAGAAAAGTTAGGTTCTGAAAATAAGATGTCATCATTCAACTGTTACTGCTTAAAGCTTCCAAATGCCATAGAAATTTCTGTGTAATCCTGACATTCAGGCATCCTAAGCACTGGAAAGGAACAAAACAGTATGTTGACTCCTTTATGCAATTACAGATTAAGAGCAAATCGCATCTGATTATAATACTTATCCATGCTTACCTAACAATTTTTTGTTTACTTTTAAATACGGCTGTGAAGCTTCACCTGTTTGCATATTATTAGCATTTTGACCAGTGCACTCAAACTTTTCATGAATTATCAAATGTTATGTTAAAATGGGGTTTTGACTTACAGAAATAACAGACTCATAAAAGATCTTTCAGTGCCTTACAAGTTTTGTCAGAGAGTTTTGAAATACTGTCCTCAATTCGTTCTCATCACATTCATATCTTGTGTATCCTTTTCTTTTTGTCTACTGAAGAATCTGGATACTTTACAGATTCTGTTTACAGAGAAGCCACCAAAACAGCACACTGCACCTATAAACTTTGAAGGTATCTGCTACAGCTTACTGTAAGGAATAACAAAATCAGTTTGTTAGGCATGGATGGCACAGCAGATTTTCTGTTGACTTGAGCTAACTTTGCAATGGAAGCAGGCTAAAACTGCACACATTGCTAGTTATGCCAACTCAACTAAAGGACAGCAATTTTTTAGTTTCACAGTACCCCAAAACCAGTTGTTGTAGGGTCATTACGTACAGGACAGAAAGTAATAAATGTAGCCAGCTCTTTAACCCGCACCATTCACATTATCTGGGTAACATAATCAATGACTTTAGATGACAAACCAGCCAACAGTGGTTGCTGCATCTACTCTCTTATTCAAAATTATGTGGAATTAATTAAGAGTCAATTTATGTTTAATTGCCTGGAAAAGAGGTCCCGCAAGTCTTCCAGCTAAAGTGGAGTTTTTTCTTCCTTGGTACTGCAAGAAAGTTTGGGGTGGTATTTTCAACACAGATTCAGTAACCCTGAGCAGCACAAGTAGCATCTGCTCCCTACAAAATATTAAAAAAAACAGAGTTAGCATTTTGTTACACTTCTGTTCATACCAGTATACTTTTGAAGGTAACAACAAGCTTGATTTGCTCAAACACATTCCACACAGGATACAGTGACTATAAACAGCCTAACTCGATTCTTGCAGAAGAAATTATTCCAATCTTCTCTTCACACTTGAGAGATGGAAATCCCTGTCACCCTCTGAAACTTCCTACCAGGTCACTCAAGTGCTATCACTTTCAACAGCCTTTTTTTCCCCTCCCTCTCCCTGGTATGAATGACATATTTTGCCCATATTACACCATCATTAACATGCTTCACCTATAATTTTGTGTGGCACAATCTCTGCCATCACAGACTAGAGGCACTTCTTTACAGTGATGTGAAACTGGGGAATACTAATCTAGTGGAATCTGTTTTCTATTATTACTCCCAATTTCCCACTGGTTAGCCTTGAACTGACTCCTTATTTCTTCACGAGAGGAGACAAGCTCATGTTACATGTAATTCCAGCTCTATTTACCCAGAGTTCAGGAGATACTACTTACAGACTAGTTGAATTAAAAGCAAGTCAAATTAAAAAGGAATAAGTCAGCCAATTGAAATCCTCTTGCTACTGCTCCCTTGCAATGGAGAACAGTGGCAATATACTACCTTATTAGAAACAGCTATTTAAAGGAGTCAGGAAAATAATAGACAGGAACTTGAAAGTGGGGTCTCTTGTACCTGCTAGGCATCCTAAGCACTGGAAAGGAACAAAACAGTATGCTGACTCCTTTATGCAATTACAGATTAAGAGCGAATCACATCTGATTATAATACTTATCCATGCTTACCTAACAATTTTTTGTTTACTTTTAAATACGGCTGCGAAGCTTCACCTGTTTGCATATTATTAACATTTTGACAGATGAGCAAAATGCCCTGGAAAAAAGTAATCAGTAGTTCCTAAATAGTAGCTGTATATCCTATCTTACTTGCTTTTTTCACTGAGTGCTAAGCTGCTTCAAACTAGGTGCTTACTAATGGCTTTAATAGAGCAGATAACCTCCTCCCATGTATTATGTTGCCTGTGATGTTAAAGTTCCACGTACTTACTGATAGACAGAAACCAGTTCACATAATCAATACCACTCTACTGTGTTTACTGCCAAGTAAATTTTCATATTTATCCTGTGATCTAATAATCGAAGATAAAATCATTAGCATTTTACCACGTCTTCTTGTCCATTGTCACTTGGACTACCATGTGGCGGTAGATATTAAGAATGCGTTTACACATATCAGTGTGTTCATCCAGTAGAGCTTTTATTTCATTTGCAGGTTCAAGAAAGAATATATTTGAAGAGTTTATTATAAAAACCTGTAAGTAGAAAAGAGTGGATGTTATGAGCTTGAAATACATTTGTGTTTTCAGCAATTCCATTGCTATTAACTAGGAAGAGAAAAATCTATGATTTACAGAAAAGACTACATATGCAATCAGAAGTAAATATGTAAATATAAGTTAGCTTGATATGATGATAAAGCAACAGTATGATGGATTTTTTCCTCATTTTTTTCTACAAACCATATTTGCATATTTGTGCTTTCATAGGCAGATGGTACAAACTACTCAACACAATTATTTTAATAAGACGGACAAAAATGTCCCAGTAAGGAGTCCACTGCACAAAAGCTCCACCTGGAAGCCAGAAACTGACTAGTATAATATATACTAAACTACTTGAAATAGTCCTGGCACAAAGCGCATGCTTCAGCATGACAAGATCTGTATTTTTCTGTGAAACTAAAGCATTCATCTCACTATGATCATTAAGGCTTACCAAAAATAGGAAACAGGACACCTTCCCCAATGTGGCTGACTTCAGTGGACAGTAAATTAAGGCTTTCAGAATGAAAGTGATAAAAACAAAGTAGGCAAGGACACTGTAGGAGTTACAGGAGCTACTACTGAAGAGTTGTTATATTTTTATGTAAGTTTAGGAAACATTTGAATCACAGTGAGCCCTTGACCTTAAATTATCGTATTTGTCTTTCTCAATGCACAACAACAGGAAATCATTGGTTCTGCAGCAGTAATTTCCCTCTACTGAAAGCTTTGAATTTTAATAATTAAAACCCGTCAGTACGCAGTTTTACATTCACTAGCCTCAACCAATGAACCTACCCTACTCTAAGTACCTAAATATGCTGTCTATAGAAGAATCAAAAGGGAAGAAAACTCAAGACAAAAGCCCTGGATTTCTGATTCACAGAAAAAGTCAAATGTGGTTCCAGGTCAGGAAATGTCTCAAAATCAGATAAGGTACTGGCTTAGAATGATGCCTTGACCCCATTTTAGGCTAAAGAAGGTATCTAGTGGTCAACTGAACCTTTGCCTACAAAGTTCAACATTGAAAATCTCTCAGACATTCTCAGATGCGTAAACATTAGTGTTACATTGCAAACAGATTAAGATGCTTCTCACTGTTCCTTTTCTCAGAAAAACTTTGTATTCTTAAATAGTCACTGTATGCAAAGATTATGAAGCTTAAATTATTGTAATATATTTTAAATGATAATTTCAGTTACAAAGTTTACTTCTATATAGAACAATGTATAACACAACAGGAAACTCTGTTCAGGAAATCGTCCAAGCTGTGGTAGATATGATTTCTAATTAGCATTATCTCCCATAGTAAAAGTGCACATGGTGGAGTGGCAAATGCACATGACTATTTTGTTTTGTTTAGAACCAGTTTTCTTCTGGATAAAAGAATACTGCAGAGGCTAGTCATATATGCACCTATATGTATGTATATGCATGCATATACATAAAATGGACACATTTTATATCACCTTAAAAGCATTTCAAAGACCCTCAAATTATACACACTTGATATACTATATAGTGAATTGTTTTGCTGAACATTTGACATCAACATAATTTCTGCCCTGCCAAATTTCCTAGAAACAACTACAAAACTTCTGTTAAGGAGCTTCTGCAACTCTCCCATCCCTTAAGCATATCAGTGGAGAGCTGTGGTGTCTGCTCAAATTATTTAAGCACCTGTGTGCTCATCCAATCTGTAATTCAGAAAAAAATGAGAAAATATCCCTGATCACCTTATCATTCAGATTAGGAGGTTCAGATATTCTGTGTGTGGTATTAGCTTAAAAGAAAAAACTCTTCCTAGCAATCTCATTAAATACTCAATTCGAATTGTGGCACCCAAATGAGAACTGATTTTTCTACGATATGATAGAGAGCAGAATGCTTCTGCTGATGCAAAATTAAAGGATTTTTTACTGTGTTATCCAACACTTGTGTATACACTGTCCTACTTAAGGTCAATAAAGATACAGTAAATCACAGTAATTATTCTAACATTATTTATCATGATTACTTTATATTTAAGAAACTTTTTTAGAATTCAGAGATGCTCTGAAGGAGTATGGGATTGAACTGCATTTTATTCTACTCTTTATGTGCTAATAACAAGAGCTTTATTATTATGATGAAAATGAGGTATCAAGTCTATTTCATACCTGCAATACTGACTGCACTCCAGCTCGTACATTTTGCTCTTCCATATCAATTTCAGACATTTTATGCAACGTGTCTTCATAACAGCCATTTCTTGCCCAGTTTGAGTTTCTACCACGACTGGAATTCATGCCTTTTTCCTGAAAAATATTTTTTCTTAAAATCACATAGATTTGTAGAGAGGTATATTGTTTTTACATGGAAGGAAAAAGAATATAATAGATATTAAAAAATAAACAATGGTAGACAGATGCTTAAGATGCATCTTAAAGACAAAACTGTATTTTAAGGAGTTTGCAGCAATTATTTTAAAGTATTCACATGAAATATGTATCATTATCCTTATCTTTTTTATTTGCTTATAACTTACACATAGCTGAAGGTTGGCATATCATAAAATCCACATCTTGAGAACAGTTCATAAAACTATATGCAATTTTAAATTGAACTAGCCACATTTCAAATCTACAGACAAGGGATCAAAGTGGTACCCCATTCACTGTTTAATTACCATTGATTTTCCCCAATAGATGGCCTTACATCAAGTGAAATCACAAAAAGGAAATCTGGAGAGGGACTTTTTACAAAGGCACTTAGTGACAGGACAAGGCAGAATGGCTTTAAACTGAAAGAGGGAAGATTTAGATTATTATGAAAAAATTCTTCACTAAAGGATGGTGAGACACTGGCACAGACTGCCCAGAGAAGCTCTGGATGTCCTGGAAGTGTTCAAGGCCAGGTTGGATGGAGCTTTGAACAACCTGGTCTAGCAGAAGGTGTCCCTGCCCATGGCAGGGGATTAGAACAAGATGATCTTTAAGAACCCTTCCAACCCAAACCATTCTATGATTCTACTCTGTCTACCTGCATATCAGAAAGACTCACATATATTAACCAACAATATTTTACCTCTTCTCTTTCTTTTGCTTTCTCTGATGAATTGTGGTCAACAACATTTTCATCACAATCTACAGTTATGCATTGCATTATTTCTTCAGGTTCTTTCATAAATAAAGGCTTATCTTCTTGCTGAATCCATTCCTGATACACCTTTACCACTTTTCTCATTGCAGCTGCTTCACATATTGGCAACAGAAATGCCTGCAAGTCGAAAAAGAAACAAATAAAACCCGAGTTGCAATACTTGAAATCAAGTTGGGCTCTATAACATACAGTTTCTAAGGGATGGGGAAGGGGGGGAAATACAGCCACTGTAGGATCTTTACAAATAAATGACTCCTAAACCTAAATGTCTGCTCACTTTTTTATCTGTAAACTGAAAACATGAAAAAAAGTTCTACGAAGAAAAGTCAAGAAAGTACTTACAAAAAAATTCACTGCCAAAGAAAGAGATATGAGAACCCATATAAGCACATCTAGTCCAACACCTAGACTGATGAAATTAAGATCAGACTTTCATCAAAAGTATGCAAAATGAATGAGCAGAAGTTTCTATCACAACATCTTCCATTCAGACAATTTGGAAGACTGAAGTTAATTCTAAATTACTAAAAAAAAAAAAAAAAATCAAGTGACAGACACTACTTGTAGCCATATATCTTATTTTTAGGTAAATGAGATTTTGCAAAACACTATCCTTAAAACAAATGCCTCCTTGAAAAGACTTCAGAACTCCCGTTTCAAAAAATCGTCCTTTTGAGTCAGTGCGATGGCTGATCACTGCCCTCTTCAGGACGTTTTCCGTATTTGCCGAGCTCGTAACAACTAGTCACGGATAGAAATTTTTAACATCAGTCAGGTTTTAACTAACTTAAAATACATTTACCAAACACGGCGATGCCCTAATTGTATTTAGAAAATAACAGATTAAACTACACCAACACATAATTTTATGGAGTCCATAATGTGAATGTTGAAAACTCACTGCCCATGTCTTTACCCACTTGACACAAGCAGTGTGTTCCCTCTCTGGAAACAGACATTTCATACCAGTATTGCACTAAAAATTGTTGTGGATTACAGAATTCAACTGACAAGTTCATCAGTTACACATTACAGCTCATCAAATCCAACAGACTTCTGTGAGCTCATATCTATTTTTTGTACCCCGGAGCCTAAAATGTAACTTTTTTTTTTTGAATGGACAATCTTCTCAACATACAGTTCAACTTAAACCTTTTCTTAACTGGAATAACTTAGCCCTAATGTTTTAGAAAAATTACAAACATCCAACACATTAAAAGTGAACTTACACTGAAAACTGTAGGCTAAACAATGACTTAAATGATACTGCATAACCTCACACAAAATCCAGATAAACTGCATAACTCATGGGCTGCTTTGTGAAAAGAATGAAGAAGAATGCTGTCTGTTTCACTGAAGGAATGGGGAGGACAGTTTCTGAATAGCCCATCAGAAATTTAGACTCTGTATTCAACATCTCAGACTCTGCAAACTCTTGAGTGGTAGCTGAACTTGGGTAACTTACCTTCCTCAGTAATGTGTGCAAACTCTTCAACACATTGAATGGATAAGCTACTGACATTCACTTCCTCATTCAACAAAATTCCTTCCATCCAGATACACTGAAATTCTAAAATACTTAGTTTCTTGCTGTTTAAAGCAATTAGTGCAATGCATTTCAATTGAAACAGTACATTTTTCTTTACTACTGTTCAGAAAAAATTCTTCCATCTTTTGATCTGTAGCATGGGCCATAAAGAGAGTCTATCTGTTCTCCCACATTTAACTTGAAGTTGTGTATTTTCACATTATAAATAAAGGCTACATATTCTAGCATATGTTCTCAGTTTAAACTGGTTTAATAGTTTCCAGTTGAGAAGCACTATTTTGAGTATGCTCAGCTAACATTTCTGGTTGCAGTAAAGTCAGAAGCAGAAGCTGTTACCTTCTACAACTATGCGTCCCACTCTTCTGATGAAAACTATCAAGGAAAGGATATTCAGCTGCTCCCAAAACAACTCTTTAACAGCTGCAGACTCCCACAGAAGGCTTATTTCAATATGCTTGGTTGAGAGTTCTAATAGCTATGGGGTTGATGCATGAAAAGATCAAACATTCCTGTCTATGGTGAACTGTAAAGTCCAAGTTAAATGTTGTCAAACTGCTTATTAAAGAAATAAAATTAGAAAAATCAGAAACTGCAGATATTCTACAAAGAAAACATTTCAGAATTTCAAGTTTCCAATACTTAAAACCTTCAAGGCAAGATGACAGAAAAAACCTGTACATTTATATAATGTTCTGCTTAGCAAATGCTCTTGAAAAAAAATAATGACATAATGATAATTTATAACATAATAAAGATTCCTGCATTCTAAAAATGGTTCTTTACCTGTCGAAAAATCTCAGTTAGAAAATTAACATTGCTTCTCTTAGCAGAAAAGACTTTCCGGACAATTTCAATATCGGTTAAATGCTCTTCGTCAATACTGCAGAGGCTGGAAGAACTTGGCTCTCTCTCCGTTAAAGTACTTGTATTAGAATGAGATTGTTCTGGCTCTGCATTTCTATCCTGCTTATCAGTACTGTCGTTTTTGCTGTCCTCCCGTGAAGCCATGCTAGCAGCTGCTCTCTGGAAAAAAAGAATATTCCATAGCTCATGTTTAGTGTAACCATTAACTTGTACAAAGTGTACTGCACAAGTTATGCAACAGTATAATTTAAAACAGTACAAAGAACTCAGAAAAATAAAAAAACAAACCACAAAACCACATGAGGATTCAGTGTATTTCAAAGCTAATCTTACAGCTCTGTAATTAAAATAGCAGAGCTTGAAAAAAAAACAAAACTCAAAAAAACCCCAAAAAACCCATAGTGAGTCTTTCTGAAGTGAATTCACAGGCAGAAAATTTGCTTAGAAATTCCTTTTTATAATTCTTCATAAGTTATAATTATCAGGAGTGCATGCTGCTGACATAATAATTAAGGCAAAAAAACAAAACCGAACTTTTTTTATGTATTTGGTTTTACCTGAATATTCTTTGGCACATTTTCACCTTCCATCCCAGGAATATGAGGTCCTGTATGAGGTTTTGGCTCAAGCCAGAAAGACACCAACCATCGAATGACAATAACACGAGCCTTAATAAAAGGTTCTTTTGTGCAATACATTGCCTCATTGGTTTCAGCATCTTTCTTAACCATTACATAGTGTGGCTTTGGTCTCATTTGTGGTATATCTGCAAGGAAACACATTATCTTAAAAACAGCTGAAGAAAGCTCTATACAAGAAAGAAATCCTAAAATCATAACCAATACTTGTGAACATTCAGAGGCACTGTTTTTTCTATTCACTGTGGCACACCTCATTCTAAGGTGTGCCAAAATGGACACAGAGAAAATTTCAAGACTAGACTATAAGACTTCAAAAGCCTGCAACTGTCTCCTGGAGGGAGACAATACTGTTGGTCCAAGAGACAGCAACTTGTTTCTGCTACGCAAAACCTTTTTTATCTGAAAGTGATTTCTATAGCCTTACATCTTTGTTTGCACTTTTTTCTAAACAAGTGAACACACTTCTTTTGTTTCCAGCTTGTTTTAAGCTACATGCTATATCAAAAATTAAAAGATAAAACTTACAAGGATAAAGCAAACTCACTACTCCACACTTGCACCTAAAAACTACAAAAGGGTTCTAAGTAGCAAAATAACTGTTAATTAGACTAGAATATGGCCTACACAAGAAAACTATCTTCATACAGAATTAAGATATTGTCAAATGTCTTCACTTTTAAGATGCGTTTATAGTTGTTTAAGTTATTAAGTAACAATGTATGTGAGTGATACCATTTTACAGCCTTTTAAGAGTCCTATGTCACATCCCCTACTACTAAACCTACTGGGAAAAGCAGATAGAGTTCAAAGGCAACTGATCATCACATTTCCTAACGCATCCCCAGAAAGATCTATATGGTGGTCTGCAGCAATTCACAATAAGGCAATATAATTAGCAATAAGGGTCATCTGTTATTACTGATACAGATCCCAACATCCTATAATGGGAAAACTTTAATTCCAAACAGTACTTTAACAGCAAACACAATAAGCAGTCTCTTCTGGCCCAGCAACAGGAGAAAGATGCAGAAAAAGATGAAAGAACAGCTAAGATGAAAAGAAAAATGAAATAGATGAACAGAGATTAATAGAAAGGATGATTAGAAAGATGAATAGAACAGAAGACGTCCTGCTCCAAAGCCATGAGTCTGGCAGCTTCATCTAGTCCTACATATGCACTAGCTAATTTTCCTGGAGCTTACTGCCAGAGCAAGGGCACATTCATCTTCCTATGACTCAGCTGAAAGATGATTCTGTGGTTGTAACTTCTGCGTATTGGCTTGCAGCAAATATCACAAACAATGCTCAGTTGTGTGCCAGCTGGCAAGCACTGTGGTTATTTGGGGTCTATAGTCTACAATTCTATTTTCTCATCAGTCATTCTACATGATGGCTCAGAACTGTTTAGTTCTTTTGGCTCTCCACTGCACTAATGACAAAGATGCCAACAGTGTCATCACTGTTTCTGAATCTGCTTCAGAAGAAATAACAATCTTAAATAACTCAACAAGGTTGGAATTTACATGCAAAGTAAACCCGTAACAAAGATGGAGCAGGGAGGGCGGGGGAAAGGGCATTTCATACATGCTAGTTTTTTTAAACATGGATTGTTTCTTTAAACTGTGCATAATGCATGCCGCTGCAGAGACAAATATCAACAGCCCAGTTCAATCCAGCCATGTATCAGCCAACTTAATACTGCAGAATGTCATTTCTGCAATACCAATCATCAGTCTGAAGTACTTTCAGATGTGAATGACATTTCTCTGGGAGTGGTATGCCAAGTCTATTCCTAGTTCAAGAAGGGCAAGTATGAGATCTGCTCTGATAGAAGAAGTAGATAAAAATTTGTGTGAGAACCAATTCTAATACATGCTGTCTGAACACACCCTGATGCTAGTGTTTCAGTATCATTACTTTCACTTGGTAACATCAACTTTCCCCCAAAAAAAACAAGCAAACAAGCAAAAAAACCAAAAAACCCAAACACACAAAACAAAAAAAGTCAACAAAAAAAAAAAAAAAACACAAAAACAAAAAAACCAACCAAAGAGAAAATCGAAAAAAGGAGGCATGGAAAATGATGGTCCTATCCAGATCTGAGCAAGAAATACACTCCATGGTTTTAAAGGCCAGGAGGTAGCTTACAGATACTAATGGTAGGAGTCAAAGAAGATGCAAAGTAGTTGCGTTGAAGAATATAAAGTTGTTCCTTGACTATATTTTACTAATGCAAGGTCGAGAGTTGCTTAGTTATTTTAAGAAATCCAGCATACCTTCTGCTACATTACGGTCTCATACTTCAGCAGAAACAGATCTAGATAGCAGCAAAGAAATATTCAGCTACTATCTAGGCAATTGACTTACAACAGCCTTTTTTAGGCATTTGAAGTGAACACTGCCCACCTGCCAGAGGGCTGGAAAGGTTTCCTTGTTAACATTGCAAATAAACAATACAAAATCCAGCACTAGCATTGAGGATATCCAAGCTGGTGTATCTCAGTGTCACTTCAACAGCCACATACAAAAGTAGTGATAAACTCATCATGATGTTGCTAAAACTGAGGAATGTTTCCAAAACAGACTTTAAAGTCACATCCACTATTTTTAATGTAAGCATTCTTTTAAGAGGAAAAAACCTACATGACTCTTGCATACAATCCACCTAAGTAACAAACGCACAGAATACTTAAAAAGCTTACAAAGACTTTATTTAATACAAATAAAAGCCAGTACATTGTTTGCATTCTGTGGAAAGCAGCAGGTTAGTAAGAAAATTAATGTATCTTTAACAGAAGTATATATAACAGCACGATCACTGTAAGAAAGGAAGCAAATATCTGGAAGTGCAGTATTTAAAGACGCAAAAATCAGTTTCTTCTGGTATCTATTAGCATTCAGAGGGGCATGAAGCCTGAAATACTGGCACTATTTCCAAAAGGACAAGACAGCCAGTAGACATGCAGTTAACACATCTTTGCAGCACACTGTCTCCTTCTGTAGTTTCACGATACTCTCTCAGAATATCCTCTTTCTCTAGTTTCTCTCAACTATATTATTTGGTGCAGCTGATTCTCAAATGCATCCTCCTTCAATCATTTCTTGTATTTCACATTTCTGTCCATCTTGGAAGCAGTTGTCAAGGCTCCAGAAGAGGATGCTGACACAAAAAAAAGAAAAAAGGTTATTAGATTAACTCAAGTAGCACAGGAGGAAATATTTCCTTCCCCCAACTTTCAATTTTTCCTTTCTTTTTTATTTTGGGTCTTTCCTCATCTCCCACACCCTCTCTCCTCTAGGAACTTGATGTAAGCTGGTGCCAAAAAAGGCAGGAAGCTTTAAGGTGGAAGATGTACACAGGTAGAAAATAAAAAGGCTAGGAAGAAGTTACAATAGTGGACACTTGCAGTTTTGACCACGCTTACTCTGTAAGGCAATAAAGGGTTCAGAAGGAATGAAGTGCTGCAGAGAGCTGTGGGACTGCTCACTTCGTTTCCAGGAAAAGAAGGAGCCCATCTAAATGCCTTGGAAATGGCACAAAGGTACATTATCATGATGAAAGAAACAATGCCCTTGGAATCTTACTGTCAGATCTATAGTTCTTACTAAACAGTTTCTAAAAACTGTCTTACAGGATTCTAAATATATGTTAAAAGACAATCAAAACAAACAAACAAGGCCCCAAACCAATCTCATGGGCTCTTCTAAGCCTGTAATACTCAAGCCAGAATTTGGAGGAAGCACAATACAAGCGTCTTCTAATTGGAAAAACTGGTGCTTGTTACTCTAACTAATATACTTATCTAAAAATCTGCCTTCACAGAAACAAAAGAGAAAGAAAATATCAGTCCGATAGATTATCTCCAGTAAAGCCCTGTATCAATGCTTGCTTACTAAAACTACTGTTTTGATTTGTACCTCTTGACAACCCCTAAATTAAACATTACACCAGTAGCATAAGCTGGTTTTAGTAGCAGGCTCAGTGCCCAAATTTGCTCTGTTTACTGCATAAATGCTGTCAATTTTGTTCAGAACAGGTGCATAATTTTCACAAGTAGGGTGGGAAGATGCATGCTAGAGAAGAACTTAGAGGAGAAAAGGCTGTTCTACTTACCAGTGTTTTTGTTTTCATTACTGTATTCTTCCCAAAATTTTTGTTGCTGACCTTGTGCAGTTATTTATAATAGTTTCACGGATCTGTGCCCATTTCTTCTTTTTGTGTCCCATTGTCCTGTTCTTTACTAAGGTCTTGAAAGCTTCTTGTTTACAGTTCACAGAAAAGAGAGATGACTACATGAACTATGGAAGACTCAATCAACATCTTCATAGGAAGAGAAAATATCATTTCCACATTTCTTGTTCAAAGACGTCAAGCAGCAGTAGGCTTGCTCTCTCAGCATCTCAGCAACACTTATCACGCCTCTTGTACCTATTTTATCACTGAAGTTCCTCAGCTTCTTCACACAATTCTTGTTCTCCTGTTGCTTAAGGCTAGTTTTATACCATTTCTTCTCCCCAGATGAAACAGTCCACTGTTTGTCTTTCCCAAGAGAATGGGGTCTTTTAGACATCTAAATACATGTACATGGCCTGGCAGAATCTAAGATCTTTTCAATAAACTTCCCTGATAGCTTGGTTTTAGAATATGAAATCATGTCTGAAGATTATTACTAAACCCTTGAGATACCACATAGGCAGGTAAGAGGCGCAATAAGGTGTCTGTATTATTCAACTAATGAAATGGCAACTTAGAGCCTATGTATGCAGTACTACTTTGCAAACAAGAGTATTGAACTACATTATCTTACAAGCAACATGTGCATGGGTACTTGCAAACCTAAGCTACTGAAAAAAAAAAAAAATCAAGATTTGCAAACAGTGTTCTAGCTTGGAACGGGCTAAAAACTCTAGCTAGGTTCTCTTAGAAAACACCTAAAACTCTGCTCTCTATATGGAAAGGTATGTTCTAGCACCATCAGCTTTAAGGATTCTGTTAAACCCCAACCTTCCTCTTCCTACTTACTACTTCCCTTCCTCTTCACAAAATACAGTTGACACAAAAAACATAACTAACTTTGCCCAGGACAAACTATGAGCAAGCACCATATGATCCAAACACTATGATTCATAGAATCACAGAATAGCTAGGGTTGGAAAGGACCTTAAGATCATCTAGTTCCAACCCCCCTGCCATAGGCAGGGACACCTCCCACTAAACCATA
>JAOEHX010018390.1:0-10396 GCA_025448015.1 Bolborhynchus lineola | reverse complement strand
TCTTAACTTTTCTTTATTTCTTTTTTTAATTTCTCAGCATATTTATGGTTTTTATTTTTTTTTTTTTTGGCTTATTTTTTACAGAGAATTGTGATACAGATCTAGGACTAGGACTGGGTTATGCAGTATATGATTTTGACTTTGTAACATCCTTCCCTTGTAAGGAGGAAAGTCTGTAGATCTAAAATGCCTTTTGGAGTGTAACAAATGTCATTAGACTGAGAAACAATGTAATGTTCTCAGAAATCACAAAAATGGAGACTTCAGTGAAGTTCTCACTCTGAACATAAAACAAAAGTGCAGGGTCTTTGTTGCTAGTATTGTTAATGGTATTTTACATGCTTGCTAAATTATATATGTGGTAAAAATATTTTTTAACTACAACCTAAATATTTTAATTATTAATAACTAAAGTTAAGAAGCTTTAATGTTACATTGCTAAATCCTGATGAAATGGTTGGTTTTGATTAACACTTTATCTGAAAAATAGAAACTCAATAGATTTAAGAAAGCCTTTTTTTTTTCTTTTTTTTTTTTAATTTTAAAAACTAAGTATTTAAAGAAATTCAGAGGACAGAAAAGAATAATTCTCTGAAGAACAGGGAAAAATTGTAACATGTTGTGAATGCTACACGTTTAGCGCTTTATATCACTACTCAATTTGTTGATAGGCCAGGAAATGAGAAACTAATACTATCTAAAAAGTTGAATGCCTTTGTTTCAGTCATAGAAACAAAAAGCTTTGATGAAACCAAAATGCTTTTTAAGCTTTGTGATCTCTAATTTAGTGGTTGGAAGTTTCACATGAATCAGATTTCAGTAACTGTCACTCAGTAACTCTCTTCTAGGTGTTTCTACACAAAGAATTCAGGCCTATGTGAGCCTTCAGAAGCCTGATTGGAGTCTGGTAGTATTCAGATACATTCAGCACTGTTGCTCCAGAACAGTTAATACCGTTAATAAGCAGTCCAGTTAATACATTTGTTGTTTCAAACTGGTAGGCATCAGGAATACTATCTGTGCCCCACTGAATGCATTCGTTAGTAAAAATTTCTTTAGCAGTATTCGTGGATCAGATGTTACATCTAGCACAATTTCTTGTTTATGATGAATAAAATCAATTTTAACGTAGCACAATGTGATCTTCATTCCTTATAGAAACCTGCTATTATATACTCTTGGAGTAAACATTTTGAATATAAAATTTTCTGGAATAGCTCTCTCTACAAATCTGAAATGGCAGAAATAGGTCTGAAAGCTGCATCTTGGACCTGATAGAAAAAAAAAAAAAAAAAGAATACTTAAATTCTGCATGAGGAAGATATTTTCTCTCTGTGAAACAGTGAAAGCTTACTGACATAAAAATAAAATATAGCCTGCACCTTTTTAATCTCCTTTAAATAAACAAACATGGTTTTAAACTGTAAAGAAATACCATATGTAGGGATGTAGTGTATATTATTTGGATTGTCAGCTTCAAAACTTTATTATTCTGCACTCTTCAGGAATTTTGCCCATTAGCTGAAATAGAACCAAAGTCATAAGTGTGAGTATTCACCTTCAGTGAATTATAGTAAATTTTTAAAATAGGGTCCTCTTTTTACTTAAGAAAGCTTTCTGCCTTTTAAAACCAACCACCAGTCCAAATGATTGAGCTGAGAAAAAACTAAACGAAAACAGCGAATAAACAAAACAGTACCTCTCAAAAGACCCCAAACCAAGACAAAAAAAAACAAAAAAAAAAAACCAACAAAAAACCCCAACAAACCAAAAAGCCACCAACCAAAAAAACCCAACAAACCAACCCACACCGAAGTGCTCTTAGATGTGCAAAAAGTAAGAGTAGATCTGTGAGAATTCATCTCACAGAGCTAAAGCTCTGAGGTCACATGTAATTTAAGTGTAAATCACTACCTGAAGACTGCTTTACCTTCATGTAGTTCTAATGGTTAACTGTTTCCCAGAAACACTGGGGATGCATGTGTCTTTAGAGTCCATTTTCTGACTTCCATCCTACAGGGTATGTCCTGGAATATAATGTTATGAGTCTGTTTTGGCAAGAATTAGGAGGTTTAGATAATCTGTTCCAGGAAACAAAATATTCACGAGTGAAAAAATGTTTTATAAGTATTTTGCAGGCCGTGGCAGTGCCATGTGCTTTATATATATGCATTGTACTTATTTCTTATATATATTCTGCCCAAAATAATCAATGCAGGACAAAGAGTAATTCTTTATGTTCTGTTCCAATTGTTTCTGAAACTATTTTCATTTAAAATAGGGATTGAAGTCTTCACCTTGTAATTATGTGTTGAATATGCAAACCTGGGAAAAACCTTAAGGCATTCTTTCTTGAAAATGGTATTAGAACCACATTAGGTCACATGCTTAATTTAATGAAGAGAGTAGTCTTATGTCAATTGCAGTTGTTTTAAAAAATCATTAATGTGAGTTTAGCATGCATTCATGTAGATGGAGGGTACTACAGGAGCACCTACACATTCCTGAGATTTAGCGCAGGAAAAGTATGACAAAAGAGTTTTTAAAAACCTTATTGGAATGATTTGCATACTTTATTTGGATTAGAAAAATCTTGGAAATGGTATTTCATTTTTGGAGTCATAAGAGGCTGGAGTGCATAGTACTTAGAGGAATCTAACCAGTATTTCTGATGAAGGTTTGTGTATTGGAGGAAAGAAATATGACCTTGCAAATGTAAACACTTGCTCTTGAAAACAGGTGTAGGATACGTTTCTTTGAAAATAAGATATTCAAGTTTTTCCCTAAGAAACTCTATTATTAGGAATCTAGACATCTTTCATTTTATGTACCTGCAAGGTCTGTTAGATGTGATGTTGTGGATCTGTGTATCTAGTTGAAGTGCAGCTTGTGGACTATGAGACTATGAGCTGTAATCTCAGACTGTGCCCAGACTTCAAGATGGCCAGTAATTGTGTGGCTTAGCCAATGTAAAAACCCCAAGATTATGTCTGTTATCTTTCCCAGTACAGTATTTGCATGTCGAGAAACTGGTTTTTACTTTCCAAATTAAAAGAATTGAAAGTAGAATAGTATGCTACATTGTGTAATTGCTATATTGTGTAATTTGTGTAATATTGTTTAATTCTAGTATGCTATATTGTGTAACCTGCATAAAGATATTTGAAGTCTTTAGAGAGCACAAAGATTATTTTAGGTTTTTCATTTGAAATGTACATACAATGCTGTCTGTTTTCTTCTGTCATTCTCTGAATGAAAGTGTTGATTCTTCATTCTCAAATGCTGGTTGATACTTTCACTAGTACATTGTTTGAGTGTACAGTGCATCAGTAACAAGTAAATAAATTTATGAAAACATGTATGGAATTATAAACTCTACTGCTATCTTTAATGCTACGTTGCATACATGTCATTTTCTTAAGCTGAAAGTAGAATTATATTCTGGTTTTACCTGAGACTTTTTTGACTAAGTGAATTTTAAACTCCTCATTAAGCTTTCCAAGTAACTGATAGAAATATTTTTGAGATTATTCTATATGCAGTACATGAGCTTATCTGCGCCTCTGCAAGTGATGGTTAGTCTTTTAGTGACATTTTCTAGCAGAATTGGGAACAGGCTGAAACATTCATAAAGTTTTTCTTTAATTTCATTTAATTGTACTTTAATTGCAGTTCAATCTTTTTCATTCAAAGATTGTTCTGCTGCCTCATTATAGTATAGCTGGGTTGGAAAGGACCTTAAGATCATCTAGTTCCAGCCCCACTGCTGTGGGCAGGGGCACCTCCTGCTAAGCCATGCCCCCCAAGGCTCTGTCCAGCCTGGCCTTGAACACCGCCAGCGATGGAGCATTCACAGCTTCCTTGGGCAACCCATTCCAGGGCCTCACCACTCTTACAATAAAGAATTTCTCCCTCATATCCAATCTAAACTTCCCCTGTTTAAGTTTGCACCCATTAAGCCTTGTCCTATCAGTACAGTCCCTAATGATGAGTCTGTCCCCAGCATCCCTATATGCCCCCTTCAGATACTGGAAGACCGCTCTGAGGTCTCCACTCAGACTTCTCCAGGCTGAACAGCCCCAACTTTCTCAGCCTATCCTCATACGGGAGGTGCTCCAGTCCCATGATCATCCTCGTGGCTCTCCTCTGGGCTTGTTCCAGAAGTCCCATGTCCTTTTTATGTTGAGGACACCAGAACTGCACACAATACTCCAAGTGAGGTCTTATGAGAGCAGAGGGGCAGGATCACCTCCCTCATCCTGCTGGTCACAGTCCTTTTGATGCAGCTCAGGATACGGTTGGCTTTCTGGGCTGCAAGCGCACACTGCCTGCTCATGTTCATTTTTCAATCAACCAACACCCCCAAGTCCTCATATTCAAGTAATATGACTGAATTATAGAATCCATTCATGTTACTATAAAATTTTGGACTGTTGTTATAAATCTTTTCTCAAAAAATTCCTACCAGAATGTCATGGGTCAGTCTGACCTACTTTCTGTATAAAAAGCTGGTCACAAAAAATACTGTCCCTAGTAGCAATAGACAGTCTATATTTGTCAGTTTGTGTCAACACTAATGTGATATCAAAAACCTCATCAAAACCCAACACTTGCAGCATGGCAGGCTTGATCATGAAGTGCATTTTCAGAAAGAATTTGAAATGACATTTGTCTTTTTACTTTAGCTGTCTATGCTGTTCCCAGATTGGTTTCTTTGTGCTCCCCTAACTACTGGTCTTTAGCTTTTGTATAGTTCAAGTTGCTTTCATATCATTCTAGAAGAAAATAAAGCACTGATCAGAACCTCATGTAATACTTATTATACACAGAAATTAGTAGACAACCACCCTAACAGGAGAAAAGGTAAAAAGCAACTTATCTTATGGTTGGTATCATGCTATATGGATTAGTGCTTCATTTTCAGTTAAAAATTCTGGGGTTTGGTTTGGTTTTTTGGGTTTTGTTTTGTTTTGTTTTTTCTCTTTTGAAGAACATGTAGTATCTAATGCTGGCATTTCTATTATACATGCAGTAATATCTGCAGGTCCAGAATATCAATATAAAGAACTGCCTTGTAACATCTCCTCAGACTTTAGGCTCACTCTTAGAGAAGATCATGGGAAGCTGAATTTCAACTCATGATATTTGTGGCAACATACCATGTGATAAAGGAGGTGTAACTTGTAAACCTCCATATTAGAAGACTTACAGGGAAAGAATCTTGATTCCTGTGATGTAAAGGTTGATTTCATCAGTAAATGGTAGGATTTTGGGATTATGAACAACTTCACTATCACATTGTAGTTGGCTTTAGAGTCTCATTTATCAGCAACAGTCAAATGCATTGAGAGAGTTTTTTAGCTTGCCAATATGTTATTTGGAAACAGTGAAAGATAAAGCTTTTACTTGAAGCTGCTCCAGAATGAAAATGTTTTCTCATCATCAGTCTGGCAATATGGAAGATGCAATTTTTGTATTTGCTTACTGCTATAAGATGATGTATGCATCTCACTCTTAATGATGATTAACATGTAATGTATCAGGTATGTTTTACTTGTGTAAATGTAAATCTACATGTGTAGATGCTAAAAAAGCCCATGATATGCTGTTGCATGAGACTTGCTATAGAGTGGTGTTGAACTTTAAGGCATATAGAGAAGGAAAACTTGGCAAGGCAAAAAGATTTCTTTCTGGTGGCATGATACGGAGTAAAATGAAAATCTTAACCTTGGAAAGCAAGCTAGGTATGTTAGTAAAACTCTGACTTTAGTTTGAATAGTTTTACTGCTAAATCATCTATTCTTAATGACATATTTCTACTTAAACTATAACTAGTGACTGCTTCATTGAATAGTGATTAAAGAAAAGATCACAAGAAACTGACTGTGGCAGCTGTGGGGTTCCAGTTTTTAAGTCAAGTGAAACTTCCAAGTGCTGTATTTTCTAGAAGTTGTCTGGCTTCTCTCATATGCTGCAGTAGTGTATTTGGGTTTTGTTTGCTTTGTTTGTTGGGTTTCGTTTGTTTTTTGGGTTTTGGTTTGGGTTTTTTAGGAATGAGAGCTTCCTGCTTTTGCTTGCATTTTCTAAAATAGCAAATTCCTCTCACTGTACTTCAGTGCTAACATAACAGGACCACAAATACAATAATTTCCAAATTTTTATTCATGAAAAGATGTGTTGAAATCTGGCTTACATATACCCTAAGCATATAGTTACCTTTCACCTGTTTAAGTGCATGCATAGATGCACACAGTGGTGTATTAATGATATGAAATGCTAATGAGTTGATTGTTATGTTTCATCAGACTTTGCTAAATATTTTTGCAAAGTGTGTGGCTGAACAGCAGTCAGACAGTGATAATCTTAAGTCTTGCTTTTGTGGTTTGATTCAGGCTGGTGAAGACTGAGGAGTTTCTGTAGTTGATTGTTGTTAATAACTTTCATGGATGTTGGGAACACCTTCTGTAGTGCTGTCATTTATAAACAGATGCTTTCCTATTGCTCTCAGCTGGTGAAATAGCTTCCTGAAGTGATTTAGATTTTCTTTTTGCTTAAAAGGGCAAGGGTTAATTGAGATTATATTGTAAGCCTGTAGTCCCTTCTATATAAAATATTATTTTTGTCCTGCTTGAACCTTTTTAATTTATTATTTTTATTTTTTTTTTTTTTTAACTTTTCTGTATTTCAGAAGATTCACACAGTTTATAATGGCTCAAGGCGAAAAGGGTTTCTCATTACATAAATAGTATTTTGGTAAGCTTTTGCTTATTAGTGCATTAGGTCATATTTTCTTTCATTATCCTGAAATGTTCTTTTTAAAAGCATAATTTTGGGGTTAGTTGTTTGCTAGTTTTCTTTGTACCAGGAGAGAATGTGGTGGGTGAAAAATAGAAATCTTTCTTTGAAAAGGTGTCTTAGGATATCAATTCCACTTCTATACCAGAACTTTGAGTCTAGTACTGAAATTCAGTTCCCTTACATGATCTTTGTGAATTAAAATTGTAAAGAGAAGAAAGTTTAAGAAAACTTGAAGGTTTAGCTTAGTCATTATGAAGCTACAGTTGAAAGTGTGATAAATTTTCTGCACCAGTTGGATTCCCTTGTGAGTTTCCATTGCCTAGCTCCATGTCCTTTTTTGCAGCAATGAGAGCTGTCAGGATGAATCCTGGGAGATGAGGACAGACACAATGAAAGCTAAATTCTCCTGTTCCTTGTTTTCTAACTGCGCCTGTGGTGGCATATTTTCCTTTTCAGCAACAACAAAATGGTCTTCTGGAGACAGGAGAAATAGTATGCATAAAACCATATTATTATCAAGTCTTTCATCCCATTGAGAACTGATTTTTAAACAAACTATGCTTACAATAAATGTTTTAGACATGGCAAAGGGCAATCCCTTATGCTCAAATGAGTTTTCTAAATTCTCTATTGATGGTTGTGATGTCTTTTAAGTATTTTTTTTTCCTGAATAAATTTGCAACATCTGAGTTTGATATATATCACAAATTTTTGGAAAAAAATATCAGTTATCTCATTTCTGAGAATTTCTGGAAACTAGAGTAACTTACTGGAATACTGTTCAGAACAGAAGGACACTGTGTGTGATCACATTAACAGAAAGGCACATCAAATGTAAGGTAAATCAGAAGTTAATAGAAAGAGTCTGCAGAGGAAAATTTTTGTAATTGATTTTTCTTTTGTTTTGTTCCTCATTGTCCTGGACTTCTCAATCTGCAGTTCTGGTTAAGATGCCTAAGTAACTGGCCAGGCTTCATAATAAACTTATTCTCCTGCAACTGTTTGGTTGCGCTTTGGGGTTTGGTTTGGGTTGGTTTTTTTTTTTTTTTTCTTGGTCTGTTTTCTGTTACTTAAGTTATTTAAGCATTATCGTAAATGTCAAGAATGGTAATTTCTGCTATTACTACCTAATTGACTATTTTTGACTCCTTGATGTACAGACTTGATTGTAAATCTACATTTGAGTTTTGTTGTTTTAATTCATATGTAACAGATGTTGTTAGGCATGTCATTTAGTGGAGGAACCACCTGAAATTGACTGAGGTCTTACTATCAGCCTGGATTCAGAAGGAGAGGATGAGGTCTTAAAACAAAAATAGGAAAAGCCTTAGGACATCGGACTGATAAATGTTCAGTAAAACTCTGTGGTATAATACAAGGAAGAGAACATTAATCCTATTAAATTTATAGAAGTATTACAACTATCAAAAAACCCCCAAACCTTCAACTCAACAATTGCCAACTGTCTGTAGGGAAATGGGATGTGTTTATCAGGACATCTGCTGAAACAAGCATGTTTACTTGTTAACATTACACATACTTCCAAACAGTTTAAACAAAATTACCTTTGTCCAGTGCTATGAATTGGCCTGGTTTTGTTGTGATTCTTTGGATTTTTTTTTTTCTTTCTTTCCCTCCCCACTCAACCCAAGAGATAAGGCTCCTATAAATTTATTAGTGCTTTTTTCCTTTATCCCTGGCTCCTGAGTAGGCATTTTCTGCAACTCAAGCTACTTGGTCTTATATGTAGAGGAATTTAAATAGTTTAAATAGTTTTTAATAGTAACTTAATGTTTGATGCTGGGTTTGATTACTCAGCTAGCTATCAATGGTAGGGACCATATTTCTGAAAGAAACTTGTCAAGGTAGGCAATGTCTTTAAAAAAAACCAAAACAGTGGATTTCAAAATTAATTCATTTATCTATAAACTTGTTGCTAAAACTTGGAAGTAATGTAAACATGAACAAACAATATGAATTGAGCTTTGCTTTCATACCATACAAGCTAATTGCATGATCACATGCCAGAGGCTGGAATTGAAGCATGCCATTTCACTTGTAAGCTGAAAAGGTGCAGTTGTGCATAACCAAGGTAAAAAGGGAGAGGAGCCCCTTTTTTACTGCAGTGATTTGACTTCTGCTCCATACAAATAAGAGCCTAAGCTAAGGATTGCTGAGTCAGACTTGTGGTCTGGCTAGCCCAATTTCCTATGCCCAGTGACAAAACACGAAGTCATTTATCTTGAAAACCTCCTCACTGTCTCCATTCCCATCCCATAGTGTCCAGGATGATATTACAGGCATCAGAGACTAATTCCCTGACTAGTCTGATTTATTATCCATTTACGAATCTGTGGTTCTTGAATTTATCCAAATACCTTCTAAACTTGCTATGCTGAGCCCCAGACATGGAGCCTGCATTTGTAACCTGACAGAACCAAGTCCCTGAAGTTCACAGTCTGCTCTGTAATATTTTGTAAATCAAGTGCCCTCTATTTCCAGTATTGCAGTGTTTGTTTGGAACAGTTTTGCCTTTACACCATACAGCATTTTTATGTTTTGAAACATAATCACATCCCCTTCAGCTTTTTGGTCCTCAAAATGAAAGGTTCCAGACTTTTCTAACTTTTCCTTATGAGACAGCTGCTCAAGCTGCATTTTGACATGGACATCAGAACTGCCTTCAATGCAGGCTTCTGTTGTGTTTTTCCTGTATCCTTTCTAGGGATGCCAGATGTGTTGTGTTTTTTGTCTGCCACTGTACCTTGAGTGAAAGATTTCAGGGAACTCCAGTGAAACTTTTTGTGACTCCAGGATCCAGAGCTGTCTGGGGTTCAGAGTTCAGCATCACATAGACATGCTTCAGATAATTTTTCTGTGTATACAACCTTACAGCTGTTTGTCCTGATGCCCACCTGTCATCTGATGCTCACACACTCAGCTTAGGGAGATACTGACCATTGTTATGGCATCTGTCTACCTGAAAAAGCTTAGTGCTGTCAACAGACTTGAAAATCTGACAGTGCACTTCCTTTTCTGCAATGGATGGTGAATAAAATGAATCAGTCACAGCACTGATGTCTGTAGGCCTTGGGACTAATCTCTGCCCTGAAGAGGAAGCAGTAAGCTGTTCCTTCACTTCTGCTCTCTTAATCAGCTTTTTAATTTATGGAAGGATCCCAAATCATATGGCAGATCAGTTTCTGTAGCAATTTCTATTGTGAAACTTTGTTAAAGGCTTCTTGAAAATACAGATATGCCTGCTGGATATCCATGTGGTATCTGACCCCTTTCAAGAGCTTTGGCAGGCTGTTGAGAGAGATTTCCCTTGCCAGAAAGCCAGACTGTCCCTTTCCAAACAAACTGTTTACGTGTATGCTCTGACTGTAAATTTCACTGAAGACTCTCCATCTTACCAGAGATGGAAATCAAACTCATCAGTCAGAGGTTCCTGAAATCCCCTGAAAATCCATTTTGGTAGAGAAAGTTTACCCTGGCAAGCGTAGTAGTCTCCTGGTGCAGCAATAGCTTACTCACCTTAGTCTGTAGTCTTGAAACTGCTGAGTGAGTTCCCTAAGAGATTTTGTGTGAATGTTGC
>JAOEHX010018387.1:0-26136 GCA_025448015.1 Bolborhynchus lineola | reverse complement strand
CAGACACTGGAAGCTGCTCTGAGGTCTCCACGCAGCTTCTCTTCTCCAGGCTGAACAGCCCCAATGTTCTCAGCCTGGCTCCATACGGGAGGAGTTCCAGGCCCTTATCTGGGGCGCAAACAGAACTGGGAATCACAATGCGTCTCTTCTTCGCCAGTGATCAGGTCATCTACCTACCTGGTAGCTCAGCCAGCCATGGGGGTGGCTCTTAATACGATGTGCAAGTACTGCTTGCATTGGTTCATGGATTTGTTTGCATCTATTTCATGTTGTCTGGCATGTGGACTCTGGCAATAGCCCCCATTCCCCCTAATTCCCCAAGGACCTGGGAGGAAGGAGCTCATGGATCAGGCCTCTGACGGGAAACAGCTCCAGAGCAGCAGCTGCTGGCCTCTGGAGGAGGCCCATTCTCTGCCAGAAATAACCCTTCCCAGCTCCAGCACTTCAAACAACAGGTTTACTTTTTTAAGCCTAAAGAAGAAGGACAAAGGGAGGTGGACAGGCTGGCATATTTGTGCCACAAAATAAGCTCAAACTCAACCAAACCGAGTTCAAGGCTCCTTCCCCTAAGAAATTCTGAAGCGAAAGAATAGGTTCTAAAAGCTTCGTCAAAAACCCACCCAGAGAAAATGATTTTTGCACTGTTTCGTAATAAACGAGGACTAATAAGAGCACAAGAACAACAACAAAACATAATAAATGGGCTATCTAGGAATGGCTGAAACTCCATTTGATAGATTAGTGCTAAACGGTTTGTTTTCTTGATCTGTAACTTGATTTCAAAGCAGAAATATGTCACTGTTTGCTTTCAAACTCTTGTGTGCATTTTGTTTTCTTTCACTTCTGGAGGCAGCTAAAACCTTTGTTTCCAAGCCCATAAATCATCTATAAATAAATGAATGCCTTCAGGGTCTCCTACTGTTTGAGGGCATTCCAAGCATCTCCTTTGTCATTTTCTATAAGGCCACAAACAGAAGAAGGTGGAAGTGAGGTTACAGACCACCAGTTTACTGGAAGGTATCCTACTTACACTGAAAAACTGCTACCACAGCTTTACCCCAGAGAAGCAGGGTATGACAGCTACATTAGGAATCATTTTCATCAGTTCTGCATTAGCTTGATGTGTGTATCCAAACCTCAGCAGTTGAGCTCAGAATGTGCACAAGTCAACAGAACGGGCAAAGGATGTCTCAAAAGAGCAAAGCCCACAGCTGTAGTTCTTTAGTACGCTGCTATGCACCAACTGAATTTCACAGGTGAAGATTTAAGCTTTCAAGGAAGAAATATTTAAAGCAATAATTATGGAGAGGACAAGGACTGCAAAGGATGCTGTGCAGCCTCTGCTACTTGGGAAATGAGTTCCTGGAATTCCAGGGCTCGCTGGAGAAGAAACTCGACCTTGACTGATCCAAATACACATTCCCTAAAACTATCAGCCACTGACTAAGACAGGCAGATGAACTTTGATCACCAAGCACTGGGAAGCTTATGACTCTGCTGAGAGCTCCATAAGGAAACAAGTTGCTTTCTCCATGAGTCCCAACTCCGGTTCCCAGATCAGGTAGCAGCAAACAGGAAAGCAGACCTGGCAATTCCAAACTCCTCAACAGGCTCTACTGCAGATGAATGAAAAAGAAGCATTTTGTGCCAAGAAGCACAAAGAATGATGGTATTTTGTACGGTTCATGAGCTACTTTACCCTCCACTGACTACAGCATGGACAGAAATCATACAAAAACCAGCCCTGCTAGGAAACACAGTTTCTAACACTTCCACATAGTCCGCCCTGCAAACAAAAGAGGCATTTAATGATTCCGTGATGCTTTAATATTTTCCTGCCTGCAGTTCACATCCCTATTGTTTAAACTGAAAATGCAAATACTCATGTCTTGATTCTTTTGTCAGGGAGACAAAAACATTTCTGAAACTTGGAGACACAAAAAGATGTGCTAAAGCAGAAGTCAATAAAGCAAGGAGGCTACAACGCAAGAGCAAAGGGATGCACCCATACAAAGGCTCTTTATCAGGAGAACGTGATTACTATGCAGGAATTACTCTTGTATACTAAGCAACACCTGCTATACAGAACTCAAATAACAATGAAATAATTACAGTGGGCCTTACCATTATCATTATTATTATTATTATTATTACTACTACTACAGGCTGGAAGAGATTCTTAGGTTGACTTCTCAAAACAGTTCATGGAACTCAGATACTATTTCCATCCAAATGCAATTCACAGGGAACTGCTTGCTCTGGATAACGTTAATACTCCAACTTTAACTTATTCCTCAATCATTTCACAGGGTGTTTTGTCAAAAGCCCACTCCTCAATGCAATTATGGTGTTTGTTCAACACCTACCAGTGTTTGCAAGCACACTGTGATAGACAGTTAAGTTTGAAACAGAAGCAGCCAAGGGTGTCTAAATTAATGCAGCTGACATTGTACAGCAGAGCAGAAGATCAATCCCATCTTGGCAAGAAAGGCTTTGAAATGCTGTGACTATTCTAATAAAATGTACTTTTAAAAGAGCCACATAAAGAGTGTCTGTAAACAGAGGTTCATAAATAGAAACAGAGACACAGGTGACCATTAACATCTGACATTCGCAAATTACCACTATTTTCCACCAAAAAATAGAATCCTTGTGGTAACAAAAGCTCCCAAATCAAGATTTATTGGCAGCCACTCAAGTATGAGCACTGGAAACCCTTTAACAAGTAACAAGTGTACACCTCTTCTAAGACAAAGCACTGCAAGCAGTTATTTCAACTCCATATGAAGCACATCATCTGGTGTATGAGCACATGAACATACACTGCTCGTAAGAACCCTCAAGTCTCCTTGTAATAGCTAATATTACAGCAGAGATATTTGGGTTATTGTTCAGCACAACACATGCAGGTTTTCCAAGAGTGCTTCAGCATCCATCTTATCATACCTTACCACTTCTTACCTAACCAATGATACTGTTTCTAGACTGACTAAAAGCGGTTTCACGCTTAGTTTCACCTCATTCTCCTCTTCTAAAGCACAAAGCACAGCTACTGGGAAACCAGCAAATCTGGTTTAGAAGCACTGACTAACATGCAGCACCCTTAATAATGCCAGTCAGTCTAATAAATACTAAATGCCTCAAAACTCTCCCATCCTGAGCCCACAAAGGTGGGAGAAAGTCAAGTAACCGAACAACCTGATTATGAAATCCAAGCCCCATCTCGCTGCAGCTTCTTCCCTGTGAGATCACTGCACATAAAACTTGCCTTCTCATGAGGATAAACAAAATGGAAAACTGTTTTTCTTCCCCGTCAGCCTTTAAAAGATGATTTATTTGCCATATGGATACCTGCGCTGGATTACAGCTCTGACTGAACTACAGGTGTGCAATATGGAAAGCTACAGGAGGGGGAGGCTTAGACGTGCGTAGATGCTTCTTTGTTGTTGCTTATCAAAAACCTACCCATAAAGAAGGAATTTTTGCTTCTCATGTTTGACAAATCCCTGCCTGCATTATTTGATCACAAACAAATCCAACAAAACCTACTCACAGTATGCTTTTAACAGCTCATTTTACCCTGATTTACATTTTAAAGCGTCCACCTACACATGACCAGTATCTGCTAGCTCTGAAAGATGATCCAACTGTTTTAATCAAGTCCATGCCTGTTCAAACTCAGCTTTTCAGTTTTAGCACTGAGCAACACCTAAAATATGCCTAGTAAATGATATCACTTTATTTATTACAGGTAAACCATTTCATTTCTTCCCCCCCACCCCAGACATTACTCAATCAACAGCTTGGGAATACACGGGCACCCTTCAGACAAATGATGCTTCTGTGAACACTTTCCTCTTGATAATCCTAAACCCACACAGGTTTAGATTCATCTGTGATGTCCCAACGGATGAGAAAAAACTAAATGAGTGTTAATGATGCATTTCTACTCTTTGAAGCACAGCAGATAGCCCAATAAAATAGAAGAGTGCATAAAAAAGGACTAGGGTATCTTACTCAACCTTCCAACACCTAAAGGGACTGGCAAGAAAGCTGGAGAGGGGCTTCTGACAAAGGCCAGTAGGGACAGGACAGTGGGGAATGACTTTAACTGCCAGAGGGGAGACTGAGATGAGATCTTAGACAGAAGCTCTTCCCTGTGAAAGGCTGCCCCATCCCTGGCAGTGTTCAAGGCCAGGTTGGACAGAGCAGTTTGGGTCAGAAGGGACCTCACAGCTCATCCAGTTCCTATCCCCTGCCATGGGCAGGGACACCTTCCACTAGAGCAGCCTGCTCCAAGCCCCATCCAGCCGGGCCTTGAACACTGCCCGGGATGGGGCATAATAATCCAATAGTTGATATATTACGAAAGAGTACAACAGTTTCAGGTGTGGCCTCTCCTGGAAATCTACAGTGCAATACCACTGCACTCCCCTTCACCCCCAGGATGATATGGGTTTTTTCCAGCTAAATAATGGCAGTAGAATTTCTGAGTTTCAAGAAATTACGACAGGAATTTCAGTAACAGGAGCTACAGATCCTGCTTTCAGGGCCAGGGAAGCAATTTGCCATGCTGAAAACCCTTAAGGAACACCAGACAACGTGAGTTCAGTGCAATAAAAATAAAGAAACAGCTCCCAAATAAAGCACTGCCAAGACTGCACTGAATAATAGGTTATTCTGTGTCACACTAAGGGCAGTTTACCTAATGAATTTGCACCTCAGCCAGCAGCGTTCAATCCTGTCAAATCCTCCTGCTGAAGCCCTGGATTGCCATTCCAGTAATGCAAAACTGAGTTTGCTCTACACAGAAAGCTGCCTTTTTATTCTTAAAATGCAAGGTTGTGTCAGCAACAAACTAAAAAGGCAATTAAATGGTGCGAGTAACATGAAATTAGAGAGCTGGAGGGGGACAAGGGATGTAGAATTAATGCATTTAAAACAAACAGCAAATTAATTAGCTTTACTTTTTAATCACCTCAGAACAGAAGACAAAGAGGGTATTTCTGTGTTACCTAGTGAAGTCACAACAGGAAAGCAGGGCCATTCCTAAGGGCCTTCCGCAGCAATGGGATTCACCCACTGACATGTTAGCTGAAAGCCTGCATTACTCTGAAGCCTGTCTGCATTCAGGGACTCTAAAAGCTTTCCAATCCAATGACCACTTCAAAAACGAGTGTACCTGCCTGGAACTCCTATCTGCCTCGAAAGCCTGCTGGCATCCTCCAGCCTTGTGAGGACAAGTCTTTCTGGCACAGAAGCCAAATGCAGATCATTGCCTCTAATGCCAGCCCAAACACAGGCTCATATGGAGCTCAGCATTAGTGTTACCATTGCCAATGTCAATATAGAAAAAGCTTCATTAAGTATGATTTCAGCTGAAATTATCTCTGCAAGGAGGCAGGCTTACTAGCACAGCACTCTTCAGACTGAGAAAGAGGAGACCATGTCCAGAGCAAAGATGCCACGAAGTCTGAAAGGGTTTTAGGAACGGCAAATCGGCAGGAGCCCTGATTTAGTATGGACTGAACCAGCCTAAATGGCACTGCACGCCTTTAAATTGGTGATGGTTTTGCAAATTCTTGGGGAGTGCAAGTGGGAACCCGGGGGAAACCACACAATTGTCTTTCATTTTCACAATCAAAGCTATCCACAATGTAAAGAATACTTCTGACGTTATGTTGATCTCAGACACTTGCATCAAAGAAACTTATCGTTCCTTAAAGGCTGTCTGCTTTCTTGGTAATCTGTCCTACTGAAAATAAGGAAGAATTACAAAAACCAACTCTGTATCTACAAATCTCATTCACCAACAGCTCTGCTTCCACAACGACCCATTTCTGAGAAAGGTCATCAGTTTGGTTTGCATCCAAAACATCTGACTGATGACAGCTTCCAGGAATGCCTCATTGTGAATGAGAATGTGAGACTGTGTCATCCCTTCACAGGAAAGGAACAATGCTTTAAGTTATAAATAAAGATTTGTTAACATCCCTTCCTGAACGGCACATGTATTTGTTAACTAGTGTGTTATGTGTCATAGTAAGCCTTGAGCCTGTATGGAAGTATGGACACCACCATTTAACCATAAGAAAAGCATTGCACTTCAGTGATCAACGAGGAGTAAGCAAAGTCACAGCACTCATGCCAGGGTAAGTGGCTCACAACCGGTACACACAAATAAACCTGGCATGGGCTGTGAAGGGATTGAGTTCCAGATGTTTGCACTTACTGTACACTCTGCTAAAGAGATCCCATTAAGCCCTATAATTGGTAACTGTCTGCACAGGAAGTCCTTGAGCAGGTGTGGTGATCACATCCTGGTCTCACCTTGAACAAAACACTCCAAATCTCAGTGATTCCATTTACAATTCTGAGCCAAATTCATCCCGTGTAAAATGATATTACTTGGTCTGAGCTAATGACGGGATTCCTCAGAGGTACTTAAGCCATTACCTTTTGCACCTTATGTTTGTAATGGTTTGAATGCAATAAACAGAATACCTAGTGAAAAGCAGGTAATAAATGCTTATTCAATAAATACAGTCTCCAAAAATGGTTACCTAATGCTGCCCTGACCACTAACATCCAGGGCATCCTTTGAACTGAATTTCAAACGCTGCATCTACATCAAGAAATAGCTATTTATGTCAATGCTCTTGTCCTGATGGTGACCTGGCAGTGCCTTTTGGATGAGATGCATTTCAGAACAGTTTACAGCATCAGCGACCCACCAATCTGTGTCGTCCTAGAGGGGACAAACAACTATTCCAAGTCTGCTGTCAGATGTCACCCAAAATTGGTGGGCAAATTGTGATTTGTGCTCCCTATAACCACTGCTATCAGGTATCTATTCTATTGAGTGAATCCCTTCAAATCAGTGTCGTCAATTCTTGGCCAAGAATAAAGGATAAACCTAACACAGGAATTATGCAGATTACAAAGGAAACCCTTTAATGCAATTCTAGAGGCTGTTATTCAGTACAAAGACTGCATTAATTCCTTTTTAGTAGAGTGCCTTACACCATCCCTGAGGCTTTACTGCCGAGGCTGAACTCACAAGTGTTATTAGAATACAAGTACCAACATATTTTTCTTGTTTTAAGTAGCATGTTCTCACCCAGTTTTCCCTTATATGCTGTCTCTGGACTTATACATGTGAGCTGCAACAAGGTGTAACCTCAAACAATGACTACGATCAAAGAATGTCTATTTTGAGAGTTTATTCTTTATTTTTACCTCTTTTTTTTTAAAGAGAGATTTTAATAAATCCCTGCCTGTTGGCATTTGAAGTGCATCAGACAGCTCACCCAGGGAGCTCAGACTTCATTAGGCAGTGAAGGACTGCTAGATATATATAGATACATATATAAGCGCTACATAGGTAGACAAAGACAGTGCTAGTACCAGCTAACTGAGAATTAATAGATGAAATCCAGGAGCCCTAAGAGACTAGCAAGTGCGAGCAGCAGTAGGAAACCTATGGAGACTGATGTTATATAGAGAATCAGCTCTCTTACCCTTTAAAGTAACGGAGATTAGGGAGACAGGGATCACTAACACCCAATAGATTCAGGGTGTTAATTACAAGTTAGCAGGTAGTAGCTAAATGCTGAAAGCTGAGTGCACTTCAGACGAATACGATGATTCCATAATCCAGAGATTACTGCAGATTACTGGAACTGCAAATAAAGCTGCTGCCATTTCAGCCTGGGCTCACTTCAAGAGCGTCAGTTCCTCCCTGGAAGACATGCCAGAGGATGTGGGATCTCCCTCTGCTTCACTGAGGCAGCGAGCTGCAGCACTTCAGTGAGCTCGGAGCAAACAAAGACTCAGAAGTCCCCACACCTCCCAGTCCAGAATCTGTATCCACAAATACATCAGTGGACCCGGGCACACACCTTGAGCCCAGCGCAGCAGCTTCACTCCTCAGCAGCAGTTTCCCATCAGCTCCATCACAGTGAAAGTCAGAAGTCTTATTGCTGCCAGGAATTAAATCTATTCTACACGGCTCTGCAGCCAGGGGATGCAGAATAGACTGAGCCATGCCACGGGAAAGAGGGGACCCTAACAAAACCCACAGACCTTGGGTATTCGTTTGCTCAAAGACACCAACCCCAGCCTCCCTGCAGTAAATGCCATCCTGTACCAGTCAAACACATTTGACTCATTCTAACACTAACACACTAACGTGTTTCCAAACCAAAGTGCTGACATAAAGCAGACTTTTTAATAGGATCTACAAACTTCATAAGCTAAATAATGAAGAATTTTGGCCCCACTGAACACAAATAAAGCTCCCTAATGTGACTACACACACCAGATCACTCGCGCTCTCCAGCTTCCACTCGGGTTTTTTCTGCTGACAGTATCTCTGAGCTTGAACAAACAAACATATTCTCAAAGTACAGTCAAATATTTGTACAGCTGACAGAGATCTTCCCTCACTCAGCATGAAACGCAACAGGGGAAACAAATACGCAGTTAAGATATAGAGAGAAAGCGCATCAACTGTCACCTGCGTTAGGTAAGGAGCACCAGCAGCTAAGAGAATCCCACCGCACACTGAACTACACAAACAGATCTACAAAAGCAACCCATGCTTAAGCAATATGTGTCCCAATTCCTGCAATAACAATATAAACTTAGCACTGGAGTCTATCACCTCTTACTGATGGAAACCTGTAAACTCTGGGTAAGGCAAACAAAAAGCACTCACCAGAGCTGGTTTTCTGACTGGGTAACCTCGCTTCAGCAGGGCTGGAACATAAAGACCAGGCTAACAGCAGGGCTAGAGCTGTGGGGTACACGCTGGAGAGTACTGTAGGCTCAGATGAAAAGCAAACAGGGAACAACAGCCTGACAAAATACACATTCAATATATTCAAAGCAATAAAATGACCAGGAAAACTCTTTCTAAAGCAGTTTAGAGGGTTGATCAAATTTACTGAAGGGAAGAAATGGTCATGAGGATGGGGAATGCTGCCAGAACATTCCTGGAGACCACAGTACAGTCAGACAGTGCTGATGGAATATTTATTAGCAACCCAGATCCAAACAGCAGCAGCCTGCGAGCAGCAGCAGGTTTGCCTGAAGTGCCTGTCACAGGGGCTGCAGAACAGGATGAAGACCATAAAAGCTGCGAGGATCAGCTGGAAAACCAACGTACAGTATTTCATCCTGAGAGAAGTCAATATTTATGCTGCCCAAGGAATTCCATTTCATTTCAGAAGTGTCAGGGAAGCCGAACAATGCTGAGACACACAAACACAAACACAGAGGAGCAGCGGGAATGCAGCGGGGTATTTATTGCTACCAGCTTCTCACTGTAAATAATCTCTTGCCAGGCTCAATACTTGAAAGCAACCACTTGAAGAATATCCAAACATCTTTTGGTGTGGGATGAGGAACATCCATTAGTCCACTCCAGAAAAGTGGAAATATTTTAATGCTCACATTTCTGATGAGCTCTGAAAAAGGCCTCCAGGGGTGGCCAATGATTCTATTATGGAAAAAAAGGAGTTCCCCTATGAACTGAAGTCCCAAACATCTTCTTCACCAGCTTAATCCTCACGTGCGAGCACAGGATGCAATCTACCTACAGTAATAATACTTCGCATAACAGAGAACACAGAATAACACAGCAGGAAAACCTGGGCTGAAGCAAAGACTTTGATCTAATGGAACCGAAGGTAAAGGAAATTGGTTTTCACTATTACAGCTTTTCTTTAAAAGGTACCTTTCGGGCTTCAACAAGAGGGGTTTTCTTAAATACGAGGTTTTGTGCTTTGTCTGTAGTGAAAATGACTTGGGCTGCCCTTGGCGGGGAGATGATGTTAAATAATAAGCTCGCCAGGAGACAGGGCTCTTCTGACTGCAAAGACTGTTTGGGAAGTCTAACGCTACTTTGGCAGTTCAGAGTTTTAAGCAGCACAATCTATATTTTTAATCGGTTTGTGAATAATTCACACACTTTCATTAAAGAAAGTGGAAGTTTAGGAAAAATAGTAAGGTCAAAAATAGAAATTAACTAGTGCTTGATCACTCATAAACTGCTCAGCTCTATTTGCTCCTATGAATTCTGTAATTCACAGTAAGCAACAGTAAAGACAGATGAAGACAGAAAAGCAATCCCGAGATGATGGATTCACAGAAATCTGAAAAAGAAACCCAGAAAACCAAAGGGGAAGTTCATAATTATTATTACACAGGGCAGCGTGCACTGAATCCCATGCAAAACCCAGGAACTCTTACTGAGGGAACACCAAAGGGCTTAGAAATACAGGAAGCGGAGATGTGTATCTTGCATCTACCTGCGCCACTCATAGGTGAGACTGAGCTACTGAGAAGGAAGAACTGCTGTTCGGTGGTGAAGCAGAAGTGCAAACCCCAACAGGGGTCAGCAACTTCCCTTTCAGAAGTCTTCTGTCCTGCTAATCCTGAACTGTTCAAAGCTCTGAGGTAGCTCATAAACCCAACCCTTTCATTTGTGTAATCCATGTCCAAGAAGCCAGGAGGAGAAACACCGCCCTATTTGGCTCTTTCATTTATATTCTGATACTGATTTCCTAGCACCTATTAGATGAGCACAAAAAGTGATCAGAAAAGTACACTGAGCATTCTGCATTTCTAACCCTGTTCTGAATACAATTTAAAGCTACAAAAGGGATTATACCATGAAATGTTTTTTACAAATAGACACTCCAAAAACTACAGGTAATGACAGCCTCTTAAACACCCCAATCCCTGCACAGCTTTAAACCTCCTCCGACATGGGAAGCAAAATAGCTTTTAAAATGGTTTCATTTTTCAAATCACAGATCTTTAAAGGGTAGACTGGGAGAGGCCCAGCATTCACATCAGACAGGGCCTGGCGTACGGCTTCCCCAACTAAATTACAGCAGTAGATACTGGGAATAATGGGGTGTCCTGGGGATTTTTTCCTGCAGCAAGTTATTTTCATGTCGTATGTGTTAGATATATGTTTATGAACATATACAACTATCATCATGGCTTGGCTTCGCCAATGAAGATTTGAGAAGGGCTTTACCCACGCTTACCACTATATATTTAATATATATATGTACTAAAAGACCAATATACATACATTACAGTACCTTGAAATTATTCCCTCTTACGTTAATAAAAGTCTTCCAGGCTTTCTTAACAGGGAAAACCCTTTGTCACCATCAGAGGTTAAGATCAGGGTGTGAACAAGGCCACTGCACAGCTAAGTAGGAAAAGAGCTGAAGCTCCTGCAGATCTTAGACTTCTCCTCAATAATCTTTTTCCTTCTGGGTATCAGTGTTATTTCAGTGTCTTGGCTTTTTGTCAATCTAGTTAATACCTATTCATTTCCTTTTCTCTTTCTTACCTTCTTGAACAGCAGTTACACCAATAAATTCACTGTAGAAGCCAGAAGCACGCTGGCCCATTGGAGGCTGAAGTGCTACATCTGCTTCATGGAGAATTTTTATTTGACCCCAGGAATGCCGGTTGCTCAAGCAGACTAAACACATTTGATTCATTTCTGTGCATTAGGACTGGGGTGTTGCAACTCTAAGCCAGGCTGGCAAGGTTTAAGTGTAGTTCCCACACAGCATCACACAGCCATAGTCACATTAGCCTTTCCTTCTCCACCCTACCCCAGCCTGCCAGGAATAAAGTCTGAGTATCTCTAAAGTAAAAGAACAAATTCTGATTATCAGTGACTTCAGATTCCTTTAAAAGAAAGGGCTGATGCTAAAGCAGAATTATGGAGGTCTATTATTCAACAGCCATATCAAATTTTCATCTGGGATAAAGCCTTACATTGTTGTTTTGTTATTAACAGGCTTCTCGACTCTGTTCTAACTCTGATAGTTATCAGAATACATGAACCCACCCGATATCAGTGTCTACAGCAACACAGTCACAGATAAAGCCAGCAACAATCTGCCTGCCTAGAGACAAAGCTTATTCTCTTCTACAGACTGCAGTAACTTTTATGCCACCTGGTTTAGATAAACTGCTGAAGCTTTGCCTGTTCCATTTGCACAGCTGCTCCCTGCAGATGAAGGGACCAGGCCAGGAATAGTTAATAGCTTTCCTAAACGGAAACACTGTTGACTCATTCCTTTTCCTCACAACAGATTGTGCGAAGCCTCGGTGGTGTTCAAGCCTTGCAACCTTTTAACTAGAAATAGTAATCCTTGTTGAGATTTTCCTGTCCTGGCTCTAGTTTCTCTTAGAAGTGTCCATGTGGCATCTAGCCAAAGCTATAAAAGGCATTTATTAAAACCAAGTTTTGGAGATACGGGAAGGGGTGGGTGGAAAATTTAAGCCAACCACCAGAATCGAATGGTTTTTACCTACACGAGGGTCTTCTCCTTTCCTTAATTCAGAAACATTATTTGTTCTCCCCCCATCTCTCTATTCCAGCCTTGGACTTGAACACTGATTCTCTACACCAAAAAAAATGGTCTCTATTGGCTTTCATAGCTCCATCTGCTTTGGTTTACCTTCCAGCTCCCCAGTCATGCCTCGAGTGCCTCAGAGAAGATGCTTGCTTCCTATCCACTGTATTAGCAGACCAAAATGAACAATTATTCATATACATTCATCCACCAAATAAATCATTAGGTGCAAAATAAAAGACACTTGTAGACTGTTAGTACTAAGACATGACTGCCAGAAATGGGTAAATGTTACAAGTGCAACTGGTAAAGTCTCAAGGCAAAAGAGGTTTAAATGAACTTGATTTATTTTGTAACTCCTTAAAAAGATTCAACATAGAATTAGTTGTAGGACTACAAATTGTTTCACTTCTTTAACTTAAATTTAAAAGTGCAAACAAACACAAACCAAAGGAAGAATTCTTAGTCTAGCAAATAAATGCAGTCTTTCTAGATAGCCAAAACATATGAAAAAGGAATCTAAGCAAAGAAACACTAGGCCAGAAAGATGCTACCTTTATTATTCCCGGTTCAAGGGTGGTAGATTTGGTTGCAACCACCCTCTGTCTCCAGGGTTCAGCTGTACTTAGCAGTGGGGAGAACAAAATTAAACAAACCAAACAGCAAAAAGTCCACAACCTGAATGCTCCATCCTTCAATTCATACATGAAAGAAGATAAAATACAGCAACTCTTCCCTAAAACTGGTCCCCACCCAGTTGTCCAGGCCCTCTCCTCCCATTTTATCCCAGCCAGCTCCTCAGTCCAGTTCAACCGATGACTATGAACTACTTTTGCTAGCACAAAGCAACGAGGGACAGAACCTTTTCTTTCCTACAGTTATCTGTGATTCAGACCACCCTGGTGAGGGAGATCCCAGCCAAGCCTACAGGCAGTATACTCCAGGAGAAGTTGGTTCAGATGGGGAACACCTCACAACTGAGTACTGTTAATGTCAGCAGTTAATGGGGTTTCAAGAAGCAGGTCTGAAATTTGGCAGGGCAGAACAAGCAAGGACTTGAAACATAAAAAATCAGCCGCTGGCTATGAACTGTCATTAAGTTGGAGGTTGCTGCAACTTTGGAGATCAACTGGAGGACACTTCACTGTACCCTTGCTCTCCTCTAGCATCCTTCCCCTAGATATTTGCTAGGTCATTATCACTTGGATGATATTAAATGGATCTTTGATCCTACATAAACCTGTCAGATCCCTGAACAAATACCCCTGCTCCCAGGGGCTCAAATACTTGAGCTTGGGCCAACTCTGACAGTACAGCCATCCAAGCATGAAACCAAGAGCTCCCAAGCCCCTGCCAAGGCTTCATAAGAAGCCTCATAAGCTTCATGAGAAGCCTCAGCAGGGGCTTGTCCCCTTCTGCTGCTTGTAGCTCAGGCAGAGCCTAAGGTTGGAGGCTAAGCTTAAGCTACAGGTAGGTCTGTGCCTACCTATGCCTGGCGCTGTACTGCTCCCATTCTGATCCTGTCTTGACACTGGACCTGCTCCAGGGCTGTGGACTTGTCTGGTGGTCTGAACTGTTGGCTGGTGGATCATCTATTCTTCCTGATCCACTACCGGGACCGTGTGACCTCGCTGGTGAGCCCACTGCTTCCGCCTGTCTTGCTGTGATTCCCTGCTCCCACCTCACGTTCTCCTATGGAGCAGCAACCTTTCTCATGTTTATGACTATTCTTATTTCATCTTTTCTTATAGAGCAAGAAAATAAAGAGATCAAGGTGGCTCAACACTAAATAATGCAGGCATTCTACAGGGTGCATGGAAGACAACATCACTGACCATTCTCTAAAGCAAAGCTACTACTACAGTCACAGTAACACCTATCAAGGAAGAATCTATTTCTTACAGTACAGGATAAGCTTAATATAAACCCCCATCAGCTCAAGGTGGTGTCAATTAATCAAAAGAAGCAGATTCTTCACACTTTTTCAGAAATGGCCATTCTCTTCTTCCTTGCTAAGCCACCGTTAGCACAAAGGAAATTTAAGCGGAATTTCATCTGATCTTCAAACCCAAACAATAACTGTAGTTTAAAATAGTTGGGATTGTTTACTCCTCCTCGGTTCTACATGCCAGGAGGGAGCCAGGAATGCTGCCAAAATGAGCACCTCACAAACACCAAAGTCACCATGTACAACACAGAAATACTAAGATCACTCTTTATAATTCAGTATGAAGAGAGTGCTATCAGCAAACTCCAAGTACATTCTGGATTCACATTCACACCCCCACCACGCGTGCACTTAAACACAATCAAATACTCATTAAATGCAAACAGTCCTGCGTATCTTTATGAAGCTCTTGAGCTGCTAATTGAATTTGAAGCAGAGAAGATGCTTTGTGTTCCATTCAAATGCTGGGGTTTGTATATATTAAGTGTACATATTTGTATATATACGTACATATACTCTCCAAAGTAACTCAAAAAAATCAGCCAAACAGTTTCTGGTTCCCCAAGTGCAAGTATTTAAGCCATGAGCTAAGAACCTCAGCAATTCCAGAGAGGAAACACTTTCCTGATCCCACAGTAAACACCATTTCTGACTAAAACACCTGAATTTATAATGAAAGCTTTTAGAAAGTTGAAAAATATTTTGATTTGGAGTATGGCTTCTGCACAACAGAGCTCTTTCATGAGAGGCTGCCAACTACTACAGTGTGTAAAATGTTACTCTATGTTCTGTCTTACAGAATGTTGTGGGCTTGGGGCCAGAAAACACTATTCCTAAGTTATTTAGTTAGAGGAGTAGCTGTCAGGCAATGAGAGGAGTCTGGGAACAGGGCGAGCAAACAAAGCCCCCCCAAAACCCCACCGCCCTACATACAGACTGCTACTCTTCACATCTTCAGAGATGTCAGAGTCCTTGTAAAATGCCTTCTCCTTGCCCCTTGGTGCCAAACTCCTGACAAGAGGCTTTGGGAAAGGCTCCAGGTGTGTAAAAGCAGCACAGTATCTCCAAAGGGCAACCTAGGGCAGAAATTTGACCAAACTTAAACCACAAAACAGGGCTTGTACTGCGTGTGCAGACTGCAGATTAGGAACAATTCCTTCCCCAAAGGGTGCTCAGGCACTGGAAGAGGCTGTCCAGGGCAGCGCTGCAGTCGCCGTCCCTGCAAGGGGTCACAAACAGTACACATGAGGCCTTCAGTGCCATGGGTCAGTGGTGGCCTTGGCAGTGCTGGGGAATGGTTGGACTGGATGAGCTGAAGGGTCTTTTCCAACCTGGTTGATCCTATGAAAAACATTATCAACATCATCTAACAGATGACCGCAGACAGAGAGACACTGCAGATGGACAGAAATGCCATCTAATCGCTTCCTCCACAGTTCTGATGGTTATCACTTCCCATACCACAACCTCCCCTCAGCACAGGGAAGCTCTGGCTGCTGCTTTCTGTTCTGAAGTTCAAGTGAATAATACTCAGCCTGCAGTTACAGCTGCCTCTTACCCGATGGGGGAGGTTGTACTGTAAGAGGACTGTGACTGACACAGCGTAAGGAAACCAGTTCTGCCATTCAGGACTGAAGGCAGTTATGGGTAAACCACAGTGGCAATAAAACCGTTAGCATAAGGATGTACTTAAAAACATCAGAGATAGTACTTCCGCTTTTATAGGTAAAAAAGACCAAATGCTGTATGAAAACAGTCAGCGCTTCAAGGCGTTTATAAATGCCTTTCAGGAATGTCAGGCAAGACAAGAGAAATTAGAAAATACCTTCAGCCAAGTAAAACTGTGCCTACATTCACTGAAGCTATAGTAACCATCTGCTTTCTGCTGCCTCTGTACTTCTGAAGTGCTCTCCAGTATTATGATGTACAGACAAAGTGAACAGAGAGGGGGGAAAAAAAGGATTATTTACAACCACTTCCATAGTCCTCTTTTTACTTTGATGCTCTATTTAACTCTTCTGGCTGCTTCACCAGCAGCAGAACAGGCTTTTGTGGGCTGAGCACAAAGAGCAAACAGGAGGAAAATTCTGCATTTCCCCCCCTCTCAGCCAGAACACAGCGAGAAGAATGCAGCGCTTAAGCCCAGGCAGGGAGTAAGCTGCTTACCAAGCACACAGCTGCTCCTACCTGGCAGAAAGCAGAGGAAAAACCCAAAACCACTGTGAGTCATCAAGTGCAGGTCCTAAATGTGGAAAAGGCTCGCAAAAATAAACTTCTTTAGATGAGGGACGAGCTGTGGAGAACAACACAAGGCAGATAAAAAGATTGCTATTTCCAAAGGAAAAGCTGTTTACAGTTTGAAAGGGGAAAGGTTTTTGGCAAGGCAGCTACTAAACCCATCATGTAGGTTAAAGCATCTCTTGTGGCTTGCTGGGGCAGAACGAGCGAAGGGAACTTCTACCGTGCTCTTTTGAGGTATCAAATATTCAAAGGGGGTTGGAAGGAGTCATTTCAAACCCAGAAAAGCTTTTAGTCCTCTCTGGTAGAGCCAATTCTTACTACATGCTTGCACCAACACACACGAATTCAGATCCTCACACCAAAAATGAGCCGGTAATTTGCCCCACAGTCTAAGTCTACTTTATCCTGGGAGAATAATCCTCACTTCCCAGTTTGGCAGACACAAACACAATATTGGGGATGTTCTGGCAAAATAGCACATCTATTTTGTCAAGTCCTTACTTGTATAATTCCTCATCTGTATTAGAAAACAGCAAATGAGACTCTATCAATATTAGTAGCAGCAAAACAAAAGACTCTAGAGTAAAAATACCCCCATTTTGGTTCTTCACAGAACACACTGCTCAAACTATTTATTTTTCACCTTCACTATTAACTTTATAGTTTCCCTTAGTTCTTCTGGGAGATGTTTCTTACAGCCACACACAGAATCACAGTTAGAATTGAAATTAAATGATGATGGCCTTAAAATTGAAGACACTTAAACCAGATAGGAGCTGGGAACTTAAAGCCAGGTGTGACAGGGGCAGGGGAAGGACAGTGTTTGCTGATGGTTTGGGGAGCTTCTTGTGTTTTGAAGGTGTCATAAGAGGTAACTGATTTCTAAACCACCTACCCTCACACAATAACCACTTACATGTAAGAGCTACTGCTGCCAACATACTTCACTGAGACTCAGTAATCCATAACTGAATTTCCTTCAATTATCCCACCAGAGATTCTTATCCAAAGCTCAAGCCTTGAAATCACAACTATTTCTGAGGAATGCATCAGCTTCAAAACCTGATCCCATGCAGCAGTTCCATTATAAGCTGCAAAATATCCCCAAACTGGCAATGGAAACCCCCCTCCATGCCCAAATCGCCAGATCCCCTTTAAACTATCACAAGCTTCATCTAGTTTATACTCCCACATTTCTTTCCTCATAATCACAGTTACTCGAGTTTTGCTTCAGGTTCATTTTCAAAGGAAGTCATTAGATTTACAATTAACATTCCAAAGCACTTCTTGTTAAAGTTCTCCCATTGCTAATCATTTACCCAGTGACAAAGCACGTTCAGATGTTCTATAAGCAACAAGTCTAGACATGGTAAGTGCACATGGGAAACCAAGCAAGGCTCACAGGCTCCTAAAACTTAGCAGGAGAAGAGGAAAAGGGACGTATTTTACAGGAAGGTTGTCAAGTTTCCAACTTCCTTTCATTCTGGCCTTGTATTTGCAAATCATAGAAATCATAGAGCGGTTTGGGTTGGAAGGGACCTTAAAGTTCATTCAGTACCAACCCCCTGCCACAGGCAGGGACACCTTCCACTACAGCAGGCTGTTAGTGGTGGAAATCCTGAATTTCCAATCAAAATCTGTTCAATTCAAATAAGTTTCCCTTTGATATTTTCTTCCCTTGATGTCCGGACAGATTATCAGGAAGAAACAAGTTCCTTCTTCCCTCACTCTAACAGGGTTTGGCTGCAGAGCATCCCACTACAACAGAACTCCGAGGACAGGGAGCAGGACACTGACACTCACAGAATAATAATGGGAATAAGAAGAAAACCTCAACAAACAAAAAGCAACAACAACAAAACCACAAAACAGCCAAAAACAGAACAACCAAAGAAGAAGCGAAGAAGGATTTCAAACGAAAGGTAACACACAGCATTAGTGGGCACTGCTGCAGACATCATCAGATTGAGCAAAGTAATTCCTCTACACCCAATTGCCGTCTGATTCTTACTTCATCTCTGCTCCCTTCACAGCGTTTGCTTAGGGGTTTAGTCAATTTTTCCAGACTCTCATTAGCTATTTAAATACAGACACACATTCACAAATGCAGTGTTTGGAGCCACACTACATGCCAGACGTACATGGCATTAAATAGGAAAGAGTCACAGAATAAATCTACAGCCCATCGTTCCCAGGGTGGGACTCTAGGGAATACGTCTACAGAGTTGAAGCTGCAAAAGGTTTACACATTCCCACTGCCTTATCCTTCCTGAAGTTGATGGTATCCATTACTGCTGCAAGCCCTGTCACTTGAAGCAGTAACAGACCCCAAAGTGTCAGTACCGAGCCAGAAAGAAAACAAGACAAAGCTTAGAAAGAACATTTTGAAGTCACAAGACACCAGTATAAATACTTGTTTTTAAGGAAAAAAACCCTCAACCAAACCCAAAATTTTTCCAAGTGAAGAATAACCTCCCAAAACAACCTCTAAATTAAACTGAAGCAGTCTAGATAAACCCAAGGGAGTTCAAATGCACTTCCATTGCATAATAAATGACCGGTTTCTGTGTTATCAACAGTGATTTTTCCCAAGACAACATTCACCACAGGACAAATATTTAATATCACTCAAAAGCAACAGTCACTGGTTAAAGCTGTTCCGCAAGACCAACAGCTCTGTTGAGCAGCCAGTGTTTATAACAAAAACGTGCTTTTTCTATCAGACAGTTTGTGCTAACTCTGCAACATTTACAGTTCAGTACACTCTGTACCCAGGGTACTTGCCAGAAACTCAGCGCTCCCAAAGCTTTTCCCTATTTGTTAACTCTTTGAAAGGAAAAAGAGCTAATCACAGCAGTTTGAGGTCCTTCACAAGTATTTAGCAAGGAATTATTCTGCCCGACAAAAGACAAGGGAGAACTAATGTAAATATAATAGCAAAATCATCTAAACTACCTCAGTCACATAAGCTGATGTTCTCTTTTGAATCCAGAACAACATGAAACCATTACCACATTACTTACACAACTAAATCCAAGAGGACAGGAAGCATTTACTACTGCTCTTCCCAACTCTACTTCAATTGTCCATAAAAGATCCTTTACATCTTAATTCGGCAGTACTACTCATTATTTAATATTGAATAAAAATGTATTTAGTATTTGATAAAAATTGTTTTATTAATAAAAATCAAAAATATTTAGTATCTTTAGAAGAAGAAGGTGGTTGGTCTTACAGTTTAACACTGATGTTAAGAGTAGAAAAGCATGTATGGTGTGATGGAGGGAACACCTCCACGCTAAGCATCTGCACACCTTCAGCGCCCACATTCCCTCATCGTACCGCACAACTGCGCCTGAAACATGAGCACTTCCAGCATTTGGATGTTATTTCCACACATCTGGCAGTCTACATAAGCAGCCACAAGCGAACCCTGCACAGTAACACACACACAATCAATGCAACCATCCTGGGGTCACCAGGGTTATTGTACACACCATGAACAGACTTCACTTGAACACAAAGTCCAAGATGCAGCAACTCTTACAGACTCAAACCAATGTATGCAACGCAGCCACATGGCATCACAACAAATACCATCTCTTAAGGGAAGAAGTCTCCAGGAACTAGTGCCACCCATGCAATACACCCACTGCAGACAAGTAACAACCCAACTTACCACTGCAGTATTTAGCATAAACACCAGAGCCCTCGTAAGTGGTCACCTATTATCTTATCACTCTGCCAACTCCATATACACAAACCAGATTCCTTTTGGCAGCAACAAAGGATATGTTCCACACATGCTGAGATAGACCCCAGTGCCAAAAGGAGACAAGAGGGTGTGAACTTAATCACAGCATCAGCTTGGTTAGAAAAGACCTTTAAGATTCAACCTTTACCCCAGAACTGCCAAGGCTACCACTAAACCATGTCTCATCTACACTATTTTTGAACACAGGTTCACTACTTACACTAATTTGTACCTGTGCATGATAAGGGCTTCTGGTCCAGCTCAAACAAACCCCCAAACTTCTTATAGTGTGGACTACAGAACCTTCAACCCAACTGCTCTGACCTCCAGAACTGCTTCTATATCACTGAATTACTAACACAGATTAAGTTTATCACCTCTGATAAACGTAACCTACTTCCACAAATATCTGGTCATGTGGATTCTGGTTAAGATGACTGTGCCCCAGCCCTTCCGTGGGGTCCCACCCTCTTCCCTTGGCCACTGTGCTGCGTAGTCAACCTGTCTGCAGAGCTGCCATTAAATAAACTATCAATACATAAACATTCTCACAGTACATACATTTCTGTAACCCTTCATACCCTGACCAGAAGCTGCAATCAAAGTCATGGTAGATGGCACAAAGCCTTGTGAATCCAAAGTTGCTCTGTGTTTTGATTTGGTTGCAAAATCCTGTATTTCTGACCTATAATGAGGATTTAGGACTGCAACTGCTCAACACATCACAGGGGCAGACTGCGGCAATACTTACAAGTGCCTTGCTACATATTGACAACAACCAGAGCAAACAAAACCTGAGCCTTTGTACTGAAGGCACTCTGTATTCCTTTTTAATATGTTTATACAGAATAACTCTTTCTACTTTCTTCCAGCTACAGATACCCAAAGGCTTTTAACAAGTTCCAGTTTGTGGGATTTCAGGGTTGCAATTTCTTTATCTATAATCTCACCCCAGATGGGGCATCACATGCACACAGGGGGTATCTTCCTTAGGCATTACTTTGCAGAGGTCTTTGTGTCACCATCCAACATTCTTAACCACACGAAGATCAGCACCGAGACTTAGCTGGGAGCGGCATGGGCAACAACTGGGTGGCTGCTATTTTTAAGCAGCTCCACAATACCTCTCCCCCTCTTCCGAATTTGCCCCTGCTACCAGACCACAGAAAGACAAGGTGAAGTGATAAGCAAGCAAGCCTCGTTTTTCCATTATCATTTGCCTTGCCTACTTGTTTATCACAGTGCATAACAGATCATGGACCAGAACTGCCTCCTCCTCAGCCTCATATCCTGGATACACATCCTGCACAACTTCCCAAGTTAAAGTGCTGGGGAAACTTAGATTGGGTGGCCAGGGGGAAATGCTAAATACAAAAGCAGGCACCTTGGCTTGGCGTCATGCTCCTGATTACATCCATCTCGGCTGCACAGTTGTAAGTACCCACTGTGAGTAGCCAGATGAGGCTAAAACAGAAACATGAGAGATTCAACATTCAGGTAGAACCTATCCATTCTATTAAGCAACCAGGATATGAACAAGTCTATTTGTAAGATAGACAAACAAGGTGGCCTGAACTGCTTTATTTTCCTCTGCAGATGTCAAGACAGGGGGTGGGAAAGTTGTCCATTTCTGCCATGCCATTGTACTTAAAACCAAAGCCACTTAATATGCGCAATGCTGATAGGGACACTCATAAGAAGTCTTCTGACAGACTGTACAGACAAGAAAATCCATTTCTAGGACACACTCATTTATCCTTCATCAAAACAGGTGAATTCCAATGGTTACCTGGGACTAAGGAGTCATAACTCCACAGAACTCCGAAGCCCCATTGTCAAGTGGAAGAGTTAAACTCCAGAAGAGTAGAAATGGATCTACTGACAACGCAACTTTAAGCCAGGAAAGGAATGAAAAGCTCCAGCTCTGCCCCATATGGACAGCACTGCAGCCAATTAACACAAGTGTGTTCTAGCATGAAATGATGAGACAACGTAATAGCACCAAAACCTTCTTCTATGCAAATCACTTGCAAATGAATGAACTGCATAGTTTTCAAGCTGTCATTTTGTACACAGCAAAACCTCTGCTTCCCTGCACCAGCACTTAAACAAGCAGCAAACACAACCGCTTCATTAATACGATCACATAAACTCTCAAAACAAGATTTAATTTGAACAGTAAAGATACAACTGATTGTATAAACATGCCATACAGAAAGAATAAAGCTATGGAAAAAAATCAAGTGGGTTGATGCTATCACATACCAGATACCTGAGGATTTCATCGAACAAACACATTCCCCTTTTCAGATGACATGATACATGAGCAGCAGTTAATACTTCAAAAATCAGACAGGCATCAAGCCAGCAAAAAACCAGTGAGCATCTTAACAGTTGTAGGACAGAGGCAGGGATTCTGCAAAGCAGCAGCAAAAACTCTATCTGAAGCTACCACTGCCATAGCCAAAGTATAAATGTCAATACCAAATACTATCAGTTCCCATGACGAGTGATTCCACTGTTTGGGAGAGCAGCTGAAGAGTCACTTCTGTCACTGCCCGAGGTTACGTGTCTGTTATTTCTGCTTTACAACGCTGTGGATTCATCTCTTCCAGCTTCAGCACTGTAGGCTGAAAGCAGACCCTTAGCCACATTCCCAAGGGAAGACCCCCAGCCCATTAGTTACATAAACCACTTCTACAGTCTTACTCACCTCAGCAGGTCATCTAAATATATGCCCAAGATTTAAAAACTGCAGTGCAATCAAAGCACTTTTTTGAGAACAGAAGAGCTGACAATTTATGGGCTATTCAGTTTTGCATGCTTTTATCAGGCTAGTTAGTGGAAAGAAAATGCACACATAATTACTTAATCCCATTAAAACAAAGACAAATGACAGCACAAAACTACAGAGCTCAGCACTTTGAGCAATGAAAGCCTCAGAACTAACATTGTAATGAATCATGCAGCCTTATCAGTGTGCAGCTCCTTCCACATCCCTCTGGTATTTTAGCTAAATCAGCATCATGTTTCTTGTGTATACCATTCAGCTATATAAAATAGTATCTTTAATAATGAATAGCTACCATAGATTTTCCAAAAGAGGAGTAATCCAAGGTCTCTATTTTCTCAGCGCAGTGATTACATGTCACTTGAACCAAGCAATTCAATTCAGATGCAAACACTAGAAAGTCTTCTGATATCTGGATAGAACAGGGGAGCATAAGCAGAAGGCCCACAGAGACAGCACGTGGTCATATGGGTTTGGTTTTTTCCTTTCAATACAGCTACTATGGCCTTCCTACAGAGTTTGTATTTTGGCCAAGTTTGAGTCCAAGAACTTGTCTTTATCTCCTACTCAATGCATTATGTTAACAGACATGTACTCGGTTACAGAAGAGGGAAAGAAAAAGCAAACAAACACCTACCCAAGAAGACAAACACACAGTTTTGCTGGTAAGTTTACTATTGGGAGTAAATAAACAAATCAAAGTGTTCAGTGGTTGTAAAAGCACACAGAGGACTGAAAAATTAACTCATGTAGGCTCCCATTCAGTGCAAAAGTTACTTCCTCAAAGATAGTAATGGGCATTTTAAATACATGTATACATTTAATGTATCTAACAAGCATTGTGATCTCTTGGTTAGGCTGTGAACATACAAGAACCCGAGTACTTTGAGAAGTTACTAAAACACACATCAGCCATACTAAAGGCTGAGGATCACTCCATTGCACAGAGGTGAGGCAGTTGTCTTGGACAGGACATGCAAGCAAACAGTTAAGAGTGCCTATTCCATGTTCTGTATTCCACAGGCAGGACCCCATGTATCAGCAACGGAGGCATTAGGAATCTGAGCATCATGATGTGTTTCTTCCGAAACTAAGCAGGAACAGTCCCACAAGGCAAAACATTTTCCTGCCCACTTTCCACGCTTCAACTGTGGTTTACAGCAAATTAATAATACAAATATTAGTGCTTACTACAGGCTGGTTAGTTAAGGGAAAAGGGAGAAGATGAAGGCACTGAGCAAGACCTCTATACACATTTGGGACATCGCAGATCTGTCCAGATGTTCCACATTGCAATGGATAGCTTCTCCAGGTACAAAGTCTCTCTAGAGAGATCACTGGCACACATTGCTGTTTAGTACTCTCAACTTGAACTCACCTGCTTATTAGCTTCTGAACAAATTACTTCCCCATGAGTGGGAAAAGGAACAGACAAGCAGGAGCAGCTCCATTTAGACCCTAAAGTTCTCTCAGTCTGAGCTGTACCTCTAAGCATGTGCAGAGGCTAAGACAGACGACTGAAGGATCTTACTTAAGTTGGAAGTACCAATGAACCAGCAGATAAAAGGCAGCAAAACCACTGGTATCACTTCAGGATAACACTTCACATTTTAGTGTGTCCTATTAAACAACCCAGCACCTCACTTAATCCTTTTTCACACTGCTGAATTACAACATTTTACCCCAAATATATCCTTTCTGCATATATAACATAATACTCCAATATACATGCAGAGATAGGGTTCCCCACATGAAGCGTATGGCAATGTTCAATGCTACACACAACACAAAGGTGAATGACACACAGGTTTAAATGGCTTGTCAGGCTCGAAATGGAGCAGCACTTCCTTCTCCCAGGAGGCAGGATGTTCCAGGCTCTTCCACTTCTATTTCCCATTCATTCTGAAGTGACTTCTACCACAAAAAGGAGGTAACTGCCCACATGAGCCATGGAAGAGCTGCAGCGTATGTATTCTTTGCACTTATTACTACACAGACAAGGAAAAATCCACCAGGTTCTGAACAACTGCATCTATTTCTTTCATAAACCTCCTTTTTATAACTGCAAACACGGGGCAGCAATCAAAACATCTGCTGTTGAAGAAAACCAGCACTGGACTCCGAGCTGAGGGCTGCTACAGATGGCAGCAGAATCCTGAAGTTACTGAGAATACAACATGAGTCCAAGTAAAAATAAAACGTTACCTTTCAATAAGCCAACTGCGTATTAAAGCAAATGTGTAAAACTTCTGTCATGAACACATATTCCTCTTGATAAGCAGCCTTTTAATGTGGCAGAATTCCCAGGCACATTCAGGAATATCACTGGAAAGAGCAGGATTTTCAGGTAAAGCTTTCATCATTCCATCCCAACCCAACACAGCCCAAAAATCACACTCATTGGTGTATCAAAGCAGAGAACCCCAGCTGGACACGGAAGCCACACTTGCTTTAGAGTCACACTACTCAGTACCATAGTATCAGAAGCAGCATCCTTTTCCTACAGAAGAGACAAAAAGAATGAGTGGGGAAACAACTCCCCCACACTTCCCCCTCATTTGCCTTTGAGAACAGATTTCAGTGAATTTGGTTGACATATGTTGCAAAATATTGCATAGAATAAATTTTACTGAACTCAGAAGGGGCCCAGAAATTGACCTTCCATGTCCCAGTTGGTTCCCTCCAATCCCCAAACCTCCAGACCCATAAACACATCAGACTCCAGGGCCCTCCTGTTCCTCCTGGAGACACAATAATAATGTCCAAACTTTAAATCTCTATAGAGAACTTAAAGAATTCAAATGATATTAGAATCATAGCATGGTTAGGGTTGGAAAGGACCTTAAGCTCATCCAGTTCCAACCCCCCTGCCACGGGCACGGACACCTCCCACTAAACCATGTCATCAAAGGCTCTGCCCAACCTGGCACTGAACACCACCAGGGATGGAGCATTCACAACTTCCCTGGGCAGCCCATTCCAGTGCCTCACCACCCTTACAGTAAAG
>JAOEHX010018384.1:2326-20388 GCA_025448015.1 Bolborhynchus lineola | reverse complement strand
CCCAGACCCTTTAGACACTGAGGAAGTTCTCCCTAATCAAAATGTAGCACTTGAGACTCACCATTGAAATAGCTGGGAGTGTCTGTGTGCCGACTGCGGCTCCGCAGGTTGTTCCAGCTGAAGCTCTGTCCATCTGCTTGGCTGTTCCAGGAATGAATCCCAGAGCTCATAGTGTCCCTCAAACTGTGAGAGGCCTTCATGGAGTTCTGCAGAAGTAAGCACAAGTTTGGCAAAGGCTGCTGAAGAAAATGAGCTGGGATGAGACAAACGTTAAAATAGCCTCAGGAAGAAAAAAGTAGGAATCCACAGGGATCTAAGGCCAGGCCCTGGGGTAGTCCACATTTACCTGCCATGTGGAAAAGGGCATGAAGAGCACGGAAACACCTTGCAGACATACTAAGATATACTCAATGGGCAAATCAATAAGCAGTGGAAGAGTTGGATGAGAAAAGGGGTTTAGCTCACTGAGTGACAGAATGAAGTGTGAGACAGATTTCTAACGTCAGTAAGTGCCAAGTAACACACAGGAAGCACAGTGAACTGTACATGAACAACCCTGGACCCTACACTGCTAAACAGCTTGGAAAAGTCTGTATTACCCTCAAGCCACCAGAGGTCAATCTGACATTGTCAGCAGAGTGTGAATACCAGAAAAAGGTCAAAATAAATATTGGGGTTGGGTATTTGGGGGAAAATGAAACGAAACACAGAACCAAAGCAAGCCAGAATCACACCCCATGCTGTGTCAAAGCTGAACTACTGGACACGACTCTGCTCAATCCTCCTCAAAAAGCATTAGAAGGCTGAGAAGAGGAACAGAAATAGGAAACAGAGATGACCACAGGCAGAAATGACTCCTGTAGATGGCAGGCTACACAACTGTGGGATCTGCCTTTGAAAACAAAGACTGAAGGGCTTAGGTCCTTCCCTGGTTACAGCAAGGCTTACTCAGTGTTTCTCTGGTACTCCCTACCTCATGAGTACCAGAGAGAGCAAACAAAAGCAATTACACTTAGTATTTATGTAACAGACTATGTAAGTCATCCGTATGAATGGGTTAAAAAAAGTTCATGGAGAACAGATCCCTACGCTGGGAATGAATATCCAGGATCAGGGTCTCTCTTCATCTGCCCTATTCTTTCGGTCTTTCCCCTAAACATCCTTTGACCCTGGGCTGCACAGCTATAGGGTCCAAGTTCACAGAATCATAGAATACTCCGGGTTGGAAAGGACCTGAAGCTCATCCAGTTCCACCCCCCTGCCACGGGCAGGGACACCTCCCACTAACCCATGGCACCCACAGCTCTGTCCAACCCGGCCTTGAACACCGCCAGCGATGGAGCATTCACAGCTTCCCTGGCAGCCCATTGCAGTGCCTCAGCACCCGCACAGGAAAGAACTTCTTCCTCATATCCAATCTAAACTTCCCCTGTTTCAGTTTGAACCCGTTACCCCATGTCCTACCTCTATAGTCTCTAAGAGTCCCTCCCCAGCATCCCTATAGCCCCCCTTCAGATACTGGAATGCTGCTATGAGGTGTCCATGCAGCCTTCTCTTCAAGTTCATCACTGCTTCTTCAGTTCCCTTTCTCTGCACAGAGAGGGTCAATGCTCATGAGAGTTTTCCATATCCACACACTCGACACTTCTTGTCTGTATACAGCACAGGAGAACAACTGGAGGAAAGGGATCCATGCTGGACAGTAAACTAACGGAACAACCACCGTCCTAAACACCCACTTGTCCAAGGACAAAGGTTTCTTCCCAAAGCACACTACAGCAAACTCAGTGTCAAAAAGCAGCAACAAACATGAGGAACTCCAGATGTGCACTGGTCAGAGCTCCCTGTAAACCAGAGATGGTTACCCTGCCACCCCCAGCATCCATCTACACGCACCTTCTCACTGGCATCTGACACAAACGGGCTGTCAATGCTGAGACACGAAAGCATTTGTTCTTGCTCTTCCAGCGAGTAAGGCTGTGAAAGGCTGTCCAAAAAGAGTTCTGCAAGCAAAAGGGAAGAGGAAGAAGACATTTCCAATGTTTCCCTCCCTCCTCTAATTACAGTTACTGCAATTAATACCCAAAACTTCTTCGGCACTATTGAATAAATGTTGATATTGTTGTCCACAGAACACATGGCACACAACTCCTCTGCTAAGCAGAGGCTATGGCCACCACTGTGGAAACTGAGCCAGAAAGGAGAGATGAATTGTGCAACGACTTGCAAAATGAAACAGCGGCAGCGCTGGTGCCAAGAATTTCCTAGCTCTTGCCTATTATGTCACTTATGAATCTCCCCTCTAGATCCATCCACATTATACCCAAAGAAAGGCCAAACTTATGTATTCAACTCCTGTGGTAACTTGCAGATAATATCCAGACCTTACAAGGCTGCTGAAGATCCAAAGCCATTTGAGAAGAAAGCCGACCCTCAGCAACCCCCTAGAATGCCACTCCTCAGTTCCATGACAAGTTACATTTCAAGACACCTTTTTCCTAGCTTGAAGTTTTCCATTAATTACCAAAGATTAGAAAATATGGAATGAAAAAGATGTAGAGATTGCGTTACACTGAGCCAGTCTGCTCCTTCCCTCATTTCCAAATTGCAAGCCTTCCGGTTCTGGTCTGCTGCTGGTAATCAAATTCATTGGCTGGTGGCTCTAAGTTTTCCAGTGCAACAAAACAGTTGCACACTGATTTTGACTACACTGCTCCATTTGACATCTCCCATCCGACAGGTTTCTCTTTTTATCAAAAGAATAATGTTTGAAACCCGAAAACATCAGACGAAGTTGGAATGCAGACCCCCCTCACATGGTGCACAAAAGCACAAGGCTGTTTTCTGAGGTTCTTGCACCTCTCACAGAAGTCCCCTTCACTGTTCAGAGAGTAGAAGGAAATCCTGATCACCACCTTTATGGCTTATTTAACTGGTTAAGAACTACTAATTTGGGTAATTCAAAGGAAGGCTGAGCAACTCGTGTGATGAGAGCGGAACTATGACCAAAACCGACATCCAAGCTCAAACCCCAGAAATAACTGTCAAGAGGCCAGTAGAAAACAGCTGTATTTTGATCATGCTCAAAAAGCTGAATTCCCTCCATAGCCCATTGTGTACCTATTTCCAGCTGCTGAAGCTCTTGCTCTGAAATGGTTGTTGCTCTCTCCACATGGCTGCAGCTCTTCAGGGGGAGAGGAGCTGAGGCAAGAGGTGGAGGATCCCAGGCCTCAGGTAACTCCTTGCACACATTCCAAGGTGTTCCCTCGACCTCCTCTGTTTGCTCCAGAGATGGTGGTGGCAGGACAGGGCTTGCACAAGAAACTTTGACTGCCACTTTTGGGTCAGAACCAGTCTCAGAAACCGAGCTCACTGTAGGGGACAGGGATGTCTGGGGAGTGTTTTCTTTGTTCAGAGATAAATGTCTAGGCTCTCTGTATTCACCTCTCCAGGGGCTTGTCACACCTCCCACTGCAAAAAGCAAAAAGCACACAAACATAAACCAAAGACAAAAGAGGTAAAAGTTTTCCTTCACATGAAGAGTTTCTGAACTGCACCTTGCTGTAAAATACCCAGCATCTTCAAAAGACAAAACCAGACCAGCTCTACAAATTCTTGCTGTATTACAGAACCTTACAGCAGGATTAACTTGAAATAAATGACGGACAGTCTTAGAGGCAAGACCAGAGCACAAGCAGGAATTGTAGCCAGGATGAAATAAACCCCTGCTTTCAGTTTTGCTTCATACCATGCTCCAGCTCAGCGGGTGATACTTCAGCTACACATGAGCCCAGCCACAGCACACGCCTTAATGAACCCACACGGAGCAGAACATTGGCTGCTTCAGGCAGAGAAGCAAGAGCAGGTGACAGCACACAGGGAATTTCACTTAATTTGGGTGAGAAACACCTGGCTGTGGGCAAAAGACATGAACCCAAAATATCCATCAATGCTGAAGCCTGTGCAAATGATATCCTGAACAGTAAAACACACTGACGTTTCCCAAAGGGCCACTCTGACATAACTAGCAACTGGCTACTGTACCAGTGTGGATAAGAAACTTTAGACACAGGACATTTCTACCTTCTTCAAGCGCGACACTGGTTTTCGTTTTCAGTTCAGACGCAGACGCCCTCTGAACAGGCTCTTTCTCCAGACCCATTTTAATAATCTCAGCAGTGAGAGGGTTGCAGGAAGGTGGAATTTCCCTCAGAGGAGGTGGCTCTTTAGCTATCTGTGTAACAAACAGGAAGTGAAAGAGGTTAGATCAGAGAAGCTTCATTTGATTTCAGAAAGGTTCTTCCCACCCTGAAAGCATTTCCAACTGAAATGACAGCATTAAACAAGAGATCTGAGCAGTAAGTTTATTACAGGTGAATGGCTAAAAAGTCAACACAAGTCATGAGCAGGATACGAAAAAACAGCTCTAGCATGTATAATACCCAGCAGCTGAAGAAGAGTAAGAAATGATCAGCTTCCAAAGCAAGGCTGGCACCATTCAGATGCCCAGCTGGCTCTCAGCCAGCCTTCCTGAAACAACAGCTCTCTACCTACGTATCATGAGAATCTGCAGGCATATGTACCTGTTACTGAAGAGATCTTGGGTCACTTACCTTTAGACAGAGTGGGTGATTGTAATACTGGGTCCAAGGGTGGCACCCATTAAGCATATGCAGCATCATACAGCAACTGCTCCAGACATCCACTTTGGAGTCACACCGCTTTCCCATGACCACCTCCGGAGCCATATGAGTCTCTGTGCCAGGCACATAGTTCCCTAAAACCATTCAAATTAAAACTCACTGCATGGAAACTAGAGAATTGTTTGAATGCAACTACTGGGAAGCCTAAGGCAGCCTCCTTGCCTTTCCAGTTAAAGTGAGAAATAAGTCATCTTAAGCCTAAAAGAAGTGCTGTGTACTCTTACAAGCTTATAGGCTCCATTTCCATATCAGTCTAATACCTATTCTGTGTGTAAGGGATGAATCTCCCCTTCCAAGCCAATCTGGGGGGGGAAACATGACATTTTACTGCTGTAAGAAAACATCCTTCTCTTTCAACAGCTGCATTAAGCAGCACTGTAAAGCTTAACTGCCCAAAAATCTGCGAGGACTTCTGCTTTAGGATCCTTCCCCAGCTGTTCAGTGAGGTTACATCACAAGTCAGAGCTAGATTTTGAAGTTTCAGTGTGGCCTCTTGAAGCGACAAAACACAGCATATAGGATGCTGACAAAAAACCACAACAGATTTCTAGACTGGCAGGTAAGGACCATCTTCCAACCTGAAGGTCATTTTAGCTGTCAGTGGGATACATCACAGTAAGATCAAGGAATGTGACACTATGAGCAACGTTAAGCCTGGAAAATACAGCTGCTTGCAAATTAGCCAAATGTAAACGTTCAAAGAAGAAAGAATGAGTCAGCAGAGCAATTCTTTACAATCACAGCAGAAAATCCTGACCTGTGACCAAGCACTTTCCCAGGCCATCTGGATGGAGGTGAGCGGAGTGGCCAAAGTCGCACAGAAGAGCCCTGCTTCCATCATCAGACAAGAGCACATTTTCCGCTGGCAATGAGAAGCTCTGAATTAGTCGTCTTTGTATTATGGTCACAGAGATGGAAAAAAAGCACAAAAGCCCACAGCACTACAGGTTTTTTGAGCCTTAACCAAGGTCTGTTACTCCTATGAAGCACCGCTGGCTTAAGCAAGTACACAACTATAATTATCAGCCCTGGAGATTCTTCAACCCACTGGATGACAGAAAGAGGTGACAAATAGGATATGTTCAGCTGTTTAGAACCAAGTTAAGTTCTAACCTCAAATGTCGAGCTGAAAATCTGGTAAATAACCTTTAGCCACTCAGGAATTTAATCTCCAAGCAGCTTGCCTCAATCAAGAAATAGGGAAGAACAAGGTACCTTAAGTGCCAGCCTACCTTTTACATCTCCATGGAGAATTCTTTGAGCATGAAGATACTCCAAGCCTTCTAATGCCTGGCCCAAATAACTGAGGGCTCTGTCCTCTGGCAGACAGCCACTCTGTTTAATTAGCTGACCTAGTGAGCCACCTAGAAAGGAATCCAGAGAGTCTGTGTTAGCTTATCTTTAAATTCTCCCCAACATCATCAGCACTCCTCATGGTTTCTGATGAAGAAACAAGAACTGTCAGGTCTGAGAGCCTTTATCTTCTACACTTGGGCCTGCTCCTTTTAGTTATTCCTGGAGTTCTTACTGCCCACAGAAACTGGCCTCTTCCATGGAGCCTTTTGCTTAGTGTCAGTTTAATGGTGTTGCTTTGTATCGAAAGCATCTACTCTGTGAGCAGATCAGACATTTCTAGGTGCCACTGATCACCAGCCAATTCTTCACAGGCTCTATTTTCCATGGTCCTCGCTAGAAAAAGAGCATCAGGCAACAGCAGCACTGAGGTTTGTTTATGCAGAATCCCCTTTCCCAGTACAAAGTGCTTTACATGGTGCCATACAAATAAACATGAAAACAAGAACCAGCACCTGCAATGTGTTTTAGTGAGAACTTGCAGCTGCTGGTTAAGAGATGCACACCTCGTACTGCAGTGAGGCAGGACTGGGAACTTTCTCCCTCCAGAAACACCACTGCCACATACCAGCAAGGATTACACAATACCTATCCCAACCCATTCAGGAATGAACACTAGGGATACTCTGGATACATCAAAGAATTAACAGATTTAAAACTGGGGCAGCAGGAAGGGGAGATCAATGTCCGCTGCATTCAGTGGTTACAATGGGACCTCCATTGTGGTTGTTCCTTTCTCACCCTCCATCAGCTTCATGAAGATGGTCACCCACGGTCCTTCCTTCACAGCTCCGTACAAGGGGACAACTTTAGGACTTGTTACTGCAGCACATGTTGTTAGCTCCTCTGCACGGAAATGTTCAACCTGTACCTACAGAAACAAAGAAGCAGCACTGAACAGAGTTTGCATTGAATCCCGACTGACCTGTCCCTCAGATGCTCAGGTCAGAGTGCTCTGCACTGGCCAACAGCAGAGGTAGAAGGATGACCTTCATTAAGGGAAATCAGTGGCCACAACAGTATGTGGGCACACTCAGACTGATTCTGAGCAAGGACAACACGAGTCCCTAAAGCCTCAGCGTCTGAGTGAAGATTTGTCAGAAAAGATGCCAGGCTGCAATGCCTCCACCTTGGAGCTGGTACCTTCCGAAGGCAATTTCTGTCTCAGCTCTAAAGATACTACTGACAACTGGAGCCTCTGCTTTCATGAAAGAGGAGAAAAAAATTAAGGAGAGTGCAACACTTGGCAAATATAAACCTCCCCCAACCAGGAGGGAATCTGAAATACGGCCACAAGCAGTGATCCCCACTATCACCTTCTCAGCCTGCACAGAGAAACAGTTAAAGAGAAACTCTATTCACTAGGTTTACCCAAACAAAAGAAATCAAGAATTTGCCAGAGCCCAGAAAGAAAACATGAGCCCGTTCCCAACAGCACTACAATTCTGTTGGGAAAAGGACCGACCACATTTCCTCACTGCCAGCATCCAGCTCTAGCCAGCTTTCCTTAGTCTCAGGAATTTGGAGAGCAGGCGCTTACAACACCAAGGATGGTGAAAGAAGGTCAGGTAGCCCCCTTGTAACACAGGCAGACAGTAGGAACTGAAGATAATTGCTCCACTAAAACAAACCCACTCCGCATTACTGAAAATACAGCTATTTCTCCTAAGAATGTATTTGGAAAAATGGATAATAAATGTAAGTAGTTAACATCCTGTCAGAAAACAAGCTGGTCATATTGCCACAAAATCCCACATCTAAACCATGAGGATACAGACTAGGCAACAAATATGCATGCATTAAATGTCTTGGCTCCTACACAGCTGGCAAACAAGATGGTTAAAATACTGAACAAGCTGGCTTTGTCTTGCCACATCTACCTTTGCACAGGCAATGCAGCAAGTTGAGCCCAAATGCAAGCAAGAAAACCCCAACATTTTAAACCAAAAAGCTCAGGTTCCATTTCTTTTTGCATTTAACATTTTTGTACTCTAGACAAATGCTTCCCACACACCTCCTGAAGTTTTCTATTGGAGTAATGTGAGAACCATCAGGTCACGGAGGTGGTGAAACTATTCGAGTGTTAAGTTCAAAGCAAGTAGTTTACTTTCTCATCATCTACTTGCATTATCACTCTGCCTTCACCTCTGAGGCACACCATGGCTGCCTACAAACCAATACCCTGAGTCCAGTTATGTTCCATACACTTCATACATGATAGAACAATGGCATATGTTGGTGCACAATAGATTATCATGCCAACTTCTGGAAAAATACACATCTTCTGCTGTATGTAGAACAGAATCACCTTATTACAATGTGCAGTTCTGCATATGACACTTACTGAACAGATGAAAGCTCTCTCCAATTTAAGTGCCTACCAACTGCCCTATTTTGTCCTACTTTATTCCTTTTTCTCCAAAGAAGCACCTGCCATGTCACCATTTACACTAGACATGTTTTTAGATGGGAACAGTTAGATAGGCAAACAACTCCCACAGCTGATTCTCCCCCGCAGTCACCAGGAACATACTTCCAGTTTTCCTGAGAGCTGGACTCTCTTGGCAGATCTCAGCACACAACCCCAGATCTCCTGCAGCACACTCTGAAGGCCAAATGAACCACTTCTGGCTGCCAAGCTTGACCCCCACCCCGTGCACATACAAGCTTTCCAACTGTTGCTTCTCTCCACGCCATCAGTTTTACCTTGGACAGAACCACAGCAGCATTTCACAGTGACTATACAATAAGTTACCTTCAGCCTATGGCAGCTGGAAGGAGAAGATGTTTTCTCTGTAAACCTTCTTGTGTCAGGACCCCCCCCTGCTTTCTTACATATAATTACCTTTTTGGCAGCACACTGAAAGCCTGTCTGTTTGTCCTCTATTTTATACACTTCTCCAAAAGAGCCAATGCCCAAAGAACCATGACATTTGGTCCAATGAACCTCTTCTCGGTACTCATAATCCACTGGCTTTAGTCTCTGGAAATCAGAAATCAACATGATTTAGTTTCTGAAAATCAGAAAATAAGATGAAGCAAGGAAGGAACAGTTCAATCCTGACGCTTCACAAAGACCAACATTACCAAGACACCACTGTACCTCTCTAAAAATCCCTGTCAAAATTACTTCTGTCACAGGCTTGAGATGAGACAGGAGAACCTACTTGATTTCTGTGGGCTCTGTCTGATTTAAATGAGTGCATCCCACTGCTGCAAAGAAAGCCCACCAGGATCTGGAGAGCTCTGGAGCGCCAAACTACTCCCTTCACATGCAGGGCATAACTACAAAGCTACATCCAATGGACAAACCAAGACTGACTAAACATAGATATCTATGGGTGAGCTAAACCTTTTTTATAGTTAGCAGACTGAGGTCATGCCTTAGGTCTCAGTGTAAGTGAGTGATACCCTGAACTTCACTGAAAATACTGACAGGGTCACACTGATTCCAAAGAGACCTCTAAGAGGAGTTGAAGGTGGCAAGACAAAACTGAATTCAGAAGAAATAAATCATGCCTCTAAGATTTACATGCATTTGATAGGCCCAAGCCCTGCACTTGGCAAGGGACAATAGGTGAGTTGCTGGCTTCCTGCCACAGCCAGCAGACATGCTTTTTGCACCTTCACAATCTCCATGTCCCAGGTTTCTGTCTGTGTGACAGTCCAGGTCACCTACAGTCAATGAAATATTTCAGCCTGTTCACCTGAATAGATTGGGCTCTTTCACAAAGAAACAGAGAAGATCTCTCTGAAGACTGACTAAGCACAGAAATACTTCCATAGACAAGCATGAATATTTTGTGAGTGAGCAAACAGATTAGGGCACCAGCCTAAGACTGGGCTTTATATCCTTCAAAAACCAGAAGCACATCTTTAACTGTCAGTCTTCCACCACCTCAAGAACCATTCAGAAAACTCAGTATTGTTACAGAAGCTAGCACATGGATGCAGATTCTCTCCCTGCCGAAGCCCAGGAGAAGCTCTGCCTTCCACCACACTAGGGGACAGGGTCAGAAGATCACCTCAGTAAGTAGCACGCCTTCATTTTCATCTGCTTCATGAAACTGTTCCTTCGGGTGCAGACCACCTCCTCTCCACGTCTTGGCTAGGCTGGCTAAATTCTGTGGCTCACCAAGACTCACGCTCCCCTTCAAGGCATCCACCAAGTATTCCTCCACAGAAATCTTGTCTGAGCTGGTTTTCACGGACTGGTTGATGCATTTGGAGAAACTATATCCTAAGTTTAGGCCAGATAACTGACGCTCACCATCTTGATAGTTGAGACCACCATGAAAGTATGTCTCCAGAGCATTATACTTCATGGCAAGGAGAGAACTGTCCAGATGTGGTAAGTGAGGGGGTACTATGTTGTAGGGAAAAGGATGGAGAGTTTCAGGCTGTGGAACACTGTCCCTTTGATAGTGCCGTTTCCAAACATGATTAAGACACTGAATAGGGCTAATCAACTTGTGCAGTTCTGCTTTGTACTGGCTCCTTGGGGGCTGGAGTTTGCCTGCAGACAGAACTTTCTCAGGTTTCTCAAAAGGCAACGGATCGTAGGGCATAGAGTCCTTGTTAAATTCTGAAACCCAAAAACTGTTTCTGTAAAGAACATTTTGGTGCGATTCATCCTCCTAGAAAATAAAATGAAACACCACAGCTGAGCAGGAAACTCAATACAGCCACCCAAAATTCAACAAAGACACGCTAGGAACTTACAGGGGTCTCAACAGTACAAAAGGAAGACTTAAGGATTCTCACCTGGACAGGAATTGGAGTGCAGCTCTCTTGTTCTGGAGTCCTGGGACCTCGCTTGCCAGCGGCCACTGTTTGTACCTTGGATCTTTTCTTGTGACGTTTCCTTCTTGTCTTCCCGCGCTGCCTCCCCCGCCAGCAGGTAGGTGCCATCTTCCCCTCCCTTGCATGGGCCACATTGTTAGGGATTTGATCAAGACTGTCTGAGCGGCTACTGGAAACCAAAAGGCATGAAGGCTCTTAGATCTGATGGTGAAAGTACACCTCCAGTTAATGACTCTGAATGCAAGTTCCAGGCCACCATTTTTCCATCACAACTGTTACTCCCCCTTTACCACTCGCAGCTTCTCTTCACAACTCTATTTCTGATGCTGCCATTAAACAAAGGTTCTTTTTTCAGCTCCTTTTATTTACCCTCCCCAGAAGCAGTTCCTTTTTCTCAGGACTACTTCTAGCAGCAGCCCAAGTTTCCCACAACTCTCAAAGGCAATGGTGTAACCCGGTTCCAAAAGCACCGGGACAGTTCAGTTAAAGACTGAGAAGTTTCCCTTGGGTCCTTCAACTTCAAGCCCATGAACCTAAAAAACCGAGTCACTCTGTCACTTCAAAACAAATCTGACCACCCAGAAACAGAGGTAGAAGACTACAAGGGCCAGTAAATAAGCAAGCATTGACAAAAAGACACTGCAAAGCTTGTGCTTAAACTTACGCTTTCTCCTAACACAAAAAGGTTTTGAGGAAGGTGTCTGGGAAAGATACCCTCTTCCTGGACCTCAGAGGGAAAAGCTCATTCAAACAGGAGGGCTTTTGGGAAGACATACTGTAAACACACATTGCTGGCATGATTTGAAACCAGTCAGCAGACATAGCAGTAAAGGTGGGTATTCATGTTAAGAGGTCTCTCACCTGTAACGCTTACTATGAGCAATAAAGGATCTCTCTGATAAAGTGGGGCTGAACTCCTGACTGTTTTCACCTGTGTGAAAGAAAACAGGGTCATCACGTCTTCAATGCCAGGCAAGTCTCCTAGTAACAACTGCACTAAGAAACAATCCTACCAACTTGCTAAATCAAACAGTGATCCAGACAAATCACCACAAAGTCGTGCCACACCACATCTTTCCTCCCCCAGCACTGCTTAGCTTCCCAGCACTGTGATCTCCTGATCCTTCAACTCCTTCCCACCTGACACCTTTGGTTTTTTTCCCTTTTTCCCCTCTTTAAAACACCTCTCAGAAGTCAGCCAAGGACAGATGACCCAGCAGCACACTGATGGATACCCACAGCAGCTTGGTGCAGTGGCCTCACGCTATTCTGTTATGTATGTTTTAATCAGTGGACGCTGTCACATTATTAGGAGATTTCATGAGCTTCCTAAATAGAGACTGGGATGTGTCACCTACTCCACCCTACTTGGGATTACAAATAGATTTCATCTCAGCTCTCCAGGAGTGCAAAGCGAGTGAAATCTCATACTGCATTACACATTCCTTTTCCTCAATGAAGAGCAGACTGCCCTCCTACTTACATTCTGCTTGGGCAATAATAGAAATTGAGGCACATCCTCCTCCTGTTTCTTCTTTTGCTGTTCCTTTGGTGATTACGTCATTCAGGATTTTCCACTGACTGTCGAAGATGACCTTCTTTGACTCTTCTACTTTGCAAACACTGCTCTGCTTTTCACTCACTGTCTCATTCAGCCCCTTGGTAGCCATGAGCTCCTTCTCGTGCTTGATGGCTGGATCAGGAGCTCCTGGGCACGTAATTCCCATCACTGCCATTTCCCAGGTTCAGAGAGTCACTGAGGAAGAAAGAAAAAGGAGAGCAAACACTTGTCAAAGCCACCTCACAGGCAGAAGCAGCTTCAAGCTCACAAGAATCAGGAGGCTGCTGAAAGTATCAGATCACCAAGTTAAACTCAATCAAGGACCTACTCAACCTCTGAGCACCATGCTGAGAAAGAACCCAAGACTGCCAGCTCCCCATCCCCAACTGCATCACTGGAGACTGAATAATCACCATTATTCTCAGTACTAAAAATGAGACCACACGGGTTTCAAAGGGAAGTTTATTTCTTGTCATATTCTCTCAGTTAAATAGAAACAGTGAAACCATAGGAAAGGGGGAGCCCCTGTGTCACTGAACAGGGAGAACATCCCCACCAAAAAGAAAGGAAAAAAAGACATGACAGATTTTCTCCCACAGTGCACCCAGAAGTGACACTGTGCTCTCACACCACACAAAATGGCCATCAAATCCTGTTCATTGCTTTCTTCCTTGTACTTAGTCATCCTCAAATCCTTTTCTCAGTTCTCCTTCCAATGAAACCAGGCCAGACAAGCAGCCTGCCCGTACAGAGCTCCTCCCTCACTCCTCTTCCTTCCCCTTCATCACCAATAGCTTTTGTAATCCTTGGTCAAGCCCAACAAAGCAGAGCTCTCGCAGTGCACAGGATTAATGCAAGTTGGTGCTGGCTGGAGGACAGGGCTGGTGCTGGAACAGGAGGTCCCTCTGCCTGGCAGCGGCTGGCGAGTCAGCCAGCACGGGCTGCTGACCACTGAGCAGAAACGTAGCTCCAAACAAGCCCCAGCACGTGCCAAACCTTGGCCAACGGGTACCACAGAGGAGGGTGGAAAGGAGCCAGGAATGGCAAAGGAAAAGCATAGAGAAGCATGGAAGTACAGCTGCTGCGGGATATTGTGGCTGAAGAGCAGGAACGTGGAGAGCTCCCTGCAGCCACCCTGAACGCGAGCCCATGGGACACGACTGGTTCAGGCTCGGAGCTCCTCATCTCGGGCAAGGTAAACCCCTTGTTCTCTTCCACACCAGAATATGCTCTATCGGCCTCCACCCGCAGAGGTCACTTCCTGGGCCAGCGCTCCCACGGCTCAGGTGCAAGGCCCTACAGGAACATTCCCACCATCAAACACCCAGGGAAACTCAGCAAGCTCAGTGCACACGTACAGGCGTTAAGCACCATGAGCACAGCGTAAGGCAAGCACAGGGACATCTGAACTGAGGCCAGCAAAGCCAGGACCTCAGATCTATGACAGGAGCACATCTTTGAGGCTCATCAGTTTAAATCTGCACCAGGGATTTTCCTCTTCCTTTTTTCCCCTCGGCTTTGAACAGCTGCCTGGGGCAACAGGATACTGACTCCAGAGGCTCCTGGCAACAGACAGACCAGCCAGGAGAATTACTAAACCAGCGGGTGCTCCATAAAGGACCCCAAGAAAAGGGGAAGGGAGCTGTTTGAGAGCCAAGTGCCTGAACCTTGATGTGATGTATAAATGAGTCACCTAACAACCTGGCAGGTAGACAAGGAAAGTCAACAATGACCACATTCATTCTCCACAGAGAACAGCTGCTGTGCAAAAGAAGTGCTGATGACAGTATCCCACTCATTACACCCGTCCCACTCCCTCTCCTCTACAGAAATTATGTCAAATCTCAGTGCTGTAAAATAATCCCTTGGAGCAGCAGAAAGAGAGCCTGCCAGATGACTAACCCAAGCCACCAGTGACCAAACTGACAAGTTGAGAGCTATTTTTATACTCACTCTCTCCCGATTTGCATTAACTCTGTCTCTCCTTGCCCTCCCCTCCCCTTCAAGGACCTTCAAGGTCTGCAGCACAAACCCATCCCCATTGCCAAAGAATACCTAATTCTACCAGTCACTCCTCAGCTTAGTTAAAAGACAACAGAGGGAGAAAGGGAGAAGCAAAACTGTGTGCCCTTGGTCGCCCTCAGAAAAGGAAAAGAGTAACACGGAAACATTACTGAGATGAAAGTCAACAAAGCACATACCTCGCTTGCTGACTGAAATGAAAATCAGAGGTAGCTATTGTAAGCAACATCCTCTAACAGAGCAGCCACCCCACTCGGACACCTTAACATGTGCCTCAGGTATACAAGGCTGTGCAGGCACAGAAGCTGCAAGCCCAGCCCAGTTTAACTGTTGCTGCACAATCCTCAGGTCCTTAGAAGAACCAAAACCCCAACTATTTTTATGGCACACACAACAAAGCATACTTGGCAGATTAAAAGCAATGATCGGAACTTTGTGATCAGTTTGGAAGCCACACTTCCCTGGAAGCTATGTATTCAGAACCCACCAGGGCAGACTCAGAGCAATACACCTGGAGGGGTGGCATTCGTAAGCCCCATTAATTTGGATGCAGGCACTTGGTTTCTCAGGGCCAGGCCCTGTGTTCAGCCCTTCTCAGGGAAGTTCTAGATGAAAGGGAGCCTTAGGAGCAGTAAATGGGTACCTGAGGTTCCGCAGCAAGACCACTAAGAATGGGATTTACCCACATAAGACACACTCGAGCTGCAGTTTCAGCTGCCTATTTACTCGCCACCACTCCAGGATGAGCACAGCTTCCTGTACAGACACAAGTTATATACACGCAACATAGCTTCAAGTTCTTCAGCTGGAGAGTGGCTGTTTCATACCCCAAACTGCTTCTCTGGTTTTCAAACCCTTCTCTTCCTCATCCATGTCACTTAGATCCAACTGTAATTCTTTATTTCAATATCCCTGACTTTCTTCCTTCTGTAGATGTGAGTATGGGCTTATTATTTTCAAGGAGAAAAGGGGAAGATGGGTAATGATGCAGTAGATAAAAGTGAATACTACACACCTAACCCACAAAGGGTCTTTGCTAGCAGCAGTAAAGACTACTTGCTCCTTATCTTCACAAAGGTTTGACACTCACCTCTGGTTAACTGATGTCACACCTCACTCTTGTAAAAGAGAAAGTGAGTTTTTACAGAATGAAAGCCAAGCACCTTATTAGTTGTCTGAGGAGTAGGGGCAACTCTTCCCTCAAACAATGCCTGTGAGAAGCTAACCTCCTGGCTGAAGTGATCTGAGACTTGCAGGGAGTCAGAATCCAGAAGACACTCAAATATTATTAATGCAAGAGATAACCATGTGCTTTCTACTCCTTTAAAGCCTCCTCCTCCCTCCCTTCTCTAAACAAGTCCCTCTTCACCCTCTTCAGCTCTTCCATCTCAACTGGAAGCTATTTGTGTAGCAGGGACCTTAAAAGAATATTTCTTTTGTTTCATGAAGTTACTCTGCATACAGAAAGACTTGTAGCTGGGAAAAGGGAACGAAAATACCTCTCCAGCACTAAACCATCCTGCAGTACACATTCATATGGCATTCTGCCTGGTCTGTGAGCCTCAGATCTCCTCTGCCAATGGCTTTTTGGAGAACTTCAGTTAATGGTGTGTGGAGTAGCCCATACACTTGGTTAAAAAAGAACTGGGAAAGAGCTTTAAAATACAAATAAGACTTCCAAAGTCAGCTAATGAAGCATGCCAAGCTCTTCTCTTGGTCTGAGTGTGAGTGTTCAGCAGCAGTTTCACATTGACATTTAGTTTGAAGACAAAAAAGTGTCATGTTGTCTCAGTGAGGTTTCCCACTTCCTTACTGAGCAGAGTTTGATGAACAATACATTAACTTAGGCAGCCTTCTCTTCTGCAGCTGCTGCCACTCTATTAAAACAACACAAGTAGCATTTCAGCAATGTTGCTTTGCCGAGCACTACAACAAAGCAACAGCTGGGAAGAGCCAGGAATCTATGCATCACTGAACAGGGAATGTCAGCTAAGAAGAACATATACCTTTTGGGGACCTCCCAGTCCTAACAACTGCCAGCAAGGATTCAAGAACGTGCCTGGGCTGCAGCCAAAACAACCTATCCAGACTATGAGCCACAAAAGCACCACACAAAGACATCCCAGCTTGGCAAAACACACCTTTCACAACAAAAAGACACTTGTTCAAAGAGGAGCTGAAGACCTGCTTTGGGGCCCAAGGAGCAGATATATACATAGAACACCTTCAGCCCCCAGGCACCACTTCTCTTTGTCCCTGCCTCTTCGCTGCTAGCCTGCTCTGCTCCATGCTACCGACGAGCTCTCCCGCCGGCCCACATTTCAGATGGAACTGGAATGAAGCTGGTTCTGTTTTCAGCCATGTCAATTTAAGCATATTACTGAGCATGGGCCTGGGGTGGTTATTTGAACACATTGGGTGCTGTCAGCAAGGAGAACTTTCAGTTTGTGTCAGAAGGGACTAAAAAGAACCACTTGTAGCACTCAATACACACCTTTACCTTAAACCACTGAATGCCACTGGAAGTTAACATGCTTCAGAGAGAAAGAAAAAGAGACTTCCCTTGAGTATCCAAGAGTTCCAAAGTAAAAACAAATAGAATGCCTGACTGATTAAAATACTGGTGAGTCAGACCACCAGTTGCTATTCCAGGATGCTCACAGCCTTCACCTCCTCCTCTTTAACCAGTTTTAGCCACTTGTCTGTGCAAGAGGCTTCTGTACAGCTGTGTTGGGCTTCTCTCAGTCCCTGGTGCACTGTCAAGTGCTGCTGCACACAGCTTTACCTGCAGATCACCAGGTAAAGCGGAACCTTCTTCCTAAACCACCACAGGACTGCCTGCTTGAAGGATTTCACTATCAGCCAGTTCATGAGTTGTGTTACAAGAGACAGTAAGTATGCAAACACAGACTTTAAAGTGGTTTGACAGTAAATCCTTCAAAATCCCGTTTCAGCCATTTGTATTGCTTACTGTAAACACCAGGATAATGAGCTTTCACTGTATCTTTAGCTGCCAGACATCTGTATATTGCAGTGGTTTGGTAACAAACTATGGAAGAAAACACTTGACTGGGTTTAACCATCAGCAGAATTTCTGAAAGTATCTAAACACACCTCTCCATGTGCTCAAGCAGGAGCTGGAAAACACTCGCCCTGGAACAATTCTTTTCATGTTGTTGAACAAAGATGGGAATCACACCATTTGCCCGGAGTTCATAAACACCAATGAAACCCCACTCATGAAAAGAAGTGGCTAATTTTTCCTAACCGCTCGGTAAACAAGGATAACAGAAAAAGCAGCAGAACAATCTTCACCTGGATGAGGTTCTGCTCTCCAGCCTGGCTCAGATGCTCGTATACAGATTTGCAGGACATCCTAGGTTTTAGGACCTACTTGTGGAATGAAGCTGTTTCCTAAATATGAGCCCATCCTATGGAGCCAGGCTGAGAGAGCTGGGCTGGTTCAGCCTGGGGAAGAAAAGGCTCCTTAAGGGGAGACCTCAGAGCAGCTCCAGCGCCTAAAGGGGCTCCAGGAAACCTGGAGAGGGCCTTTGGACAGGGGATGGAGGGACAGCACAGGGGAATGGCTTTAACTGCCAGAGGGGAGACTGAGATGAGCT
>JAOEHX010018381.1:0-15332 GCA_025448015.1 Bolborhynchus lineola | reverse complement strand
GTCCTCCACATGTACCTATAGAACCCTTTCCTGATACCTTTCACATCCATAGCCAAGTTTAATTCTAAGTGGACCTTAGGTTGCCTAACCTGGTCCCTAGCTTCCCGGACAACATGCCTGTATACTTCTCAGGCTGCCTGTCCTTACTTCCACCTTTATAAGCCTCGTTTTCCCTTTGAATTTTCCTCAGCAGCTCCTTATCCATCCAAGGAGGTCTCCTGGCCCTCCTGAGGCACTTCCTTCTAGTTAGGATGCAACTCTCCTGAGCTTAGAGCAGGTGATCCTTGAATATCGACCAACAGTCTTGGGCCCCCCCTTCCCTCTAGGGCTATATCCCATAGAACCTTACTAAGCAGGTTCATGAAGAGGCCAAAGCCTGCTCTCTTGAAGTCCAGGGCAGTGAGCTTGCTGCACGCTCTGCTCACTGTCCTGAGGTTCTCGAACTCGACCATCTCATGATCACTACATCCAAGGCTACCCTGGAGCGTCACATTTCCAACCAGACCCTCCCTGTTGGTGAGCACGAGGTCAGGCATGGCACCTCTCCTTGTTGGCTCCTCTAGTACTTGCAAGAGGAATTTGTCTTCCACACAATCGAGGAACTTCCTGGATTGCCTGTGCCAGGCTGTACTGTCCCTCCAACAGATATCAGGGTGGCTGAATTCCCCCATGAGAACAAGGGCCTGTGAGCGTGAGGCTGTTCCTATCTGTCTACAGAATGCTTCTTCCACTGAGTCCTCTTGGTCAGGCGGTCTGTAACAGATCCCCACAATAATGTCTCCCACTGCTGTTCTCCCTTTAACCCTGACCCACAAACTCTCTGTCGACTGCTCACCTGTCCCCAGACAGAGTTCCATACTTTCCAGCCTATCTCTAACATGAATAGCAACTCCCCCTCCCCTCCTACCTGGCCTGTCTTTCCTAAAGAGCCTGTAACCTTCCATTCCAACACTCCAGTCATAGGAACCATCCCATCATGTTTCTGTGATGCCCATTATACCATACACCCATAGACATGGACACATCTCTAATTCCTCTCATTTGTTCTCCGTGCTATGGGTGTTTGTATAGAGCCATCTGAACCGAACTCCAAATGAAGCCGCTCTTCGGCTGGAGTGGCTGGAATAGCCCTACATTGCTCCAAGCATTTATTATAGGTGCTAGCAACTGACTGGGTGTGTTGGCATGAAATGATGCCCCCTCCCCTAACACATCTAGTTTGTTGATATGATAGGAACCATTGAATTTTAGAATTGTTTGTATTAGGCCCATTAATTTTTATTTATTTTTTTAACCCTTACCTACATTTTGGTGAGTTACTGCTAACATTGTCACTGCATGACAACATTCCCCTCCTCTCCCCATGTTGTCCACATTTCTTTGCAAACATGGCCATTTACTTCTCATCCCTCCCAGTGAGACACAGGACTCAGCAACTTTACGTGGTCAGGAAATTTACAATGGCACAGCTGAAAACTGTTGCCTTTGAGAAAAGACTTACTGATGTGTTCCTGTTACACCAATAGGAACATATTTTCCCAAAGGTATAGTTGGACAGTTTATTTGCCCGGTACCAACTCCATCCTGAGGGAAACAGTAGGAAGCTCAACACATCTGATTTCCCCTGACATTACCAAGGCACTAAATGCCCATACATGTGCTTTGACATTTAGTTCTGAAAAAAAAATGTGATTTGTTAGATTCATCAGGGATTTGGCTTGAGACACATAACCTCTGGACAGCTACCTGGAACACAGTCAACTCCCCATTATCCGTGAGTGAATTATTCAGCTGCAAATAGATCATAAGATTGGTACAGGGATCCTCAGCTTGTTTCATGTAGTCTATGATAAACCCAAGAGCTATACAGGCTCACATGGGGCACTGCCTTCATGTTGTTATGCTGATACCTTAACTAGCCAAGACAGAAACTTCCACTGAGCTCTCAAAAGCAAATCAGATGACAGGTCTCACACTAAGATACATAACACTAATGGATGTGCTATATTTGTACTTTCCTTGAATGACAGAATGGTTTGGGTTGGAAAGGACGTTAAAGATCATCTAGTTCGAAACCCCTGCTATGGCTGGGACAGCTTCCACTAGACCAGGTTGCTTAAAGCCCCATCCAGCCTGACCTTAAACACTTCCAGGGATGGGGCAGGAACAACTGGGCAGCCTGTTCAAGTGCCTCACCATCCTCACAGTAAGAATTCTTACTAATTCCTAATCTAAATGTACCCTCTTTCAGTTTAAAGCCATTACCCCTTGTCCTATTACTAGTTGCTCTTATAATATTTCAAATTCTGGGACTCAGATGAGCTTCTGTCCATACTGAGCATGTAAGGTTTATTCCTAAGACAGGCAGCAGATATACCCCATAGTGCAGCCTGGGTGTAAGGCAATGTTGACAGCTGCAGGCTAGGACAAGAGGGCAAAATATGGAGGATTTCTACTAGAATTATAGATCCTCCCTTAAAGCTTCTCTTTTGGGAGGGTTTTTGAGGGTTTTTTTGGATTTGGCTCTTTGTTTGTTGGGGTTATTTTCCCACATGTTGAGCTTCTGAACTCCATTAACAAAGGCTAAAAATATACAGAATTAAAATTATTACTTTTCCATGAATTAAATTATTGAAATTGCTAAAGGATTCAGAGAAGGAGGAAAAGCATTCAGATTATAACTTCTGCAGAATGCTTGGGCATATGAAATTTAAATATATGGGAATGCTAGGAAAATCTGGGCAGACTCATGAGACTTACTAGTGGTCACAGGAAAATATCTAATAGAAAACATTATGTGACCTCACTTTTCAGGCAGGTACCACTTCTGTTTTTTCAGAACTAGTATTTTTTTATAATTTAAAAACTACAAATTCTGCAGTAGAAATTACATTCACCTCATAATCTCTTCTAGCAAATATCGTTACCCTTATATGTACTTTGGATTTCCAGCTGCACCAATTCCAATGCCTAACTGATGGATCATATTTTCTTTTCTAAATTAAGAGTACCTTGTGCTACCCAGCTTCTCCCAGTAGAAGTGAGTACTGCAGAGTTTTAAAAGACAAACACAGAAATATATAAAAGCAGAACTAAAACATAGTATGCTAAAAGCAGCATATGTGCTAAGCTTTTTTCATTAACACTGAATTGAAAATACAGACAGACTTGTGTTAAACATTTGGAAGTTTGTTATGCAACAGATTTTATCCTCCAGAACAATTTTAATTTTACTTCAATACCATCCTGACAGTTACATTTTTTAATGGCTATTATATTGAGAAGGCAAAAAGCATCAAAGTCCCTTCACTCAAGTGTTCACTCCTGACAGTGATTCCAGCCAAGTTGGAAAGATATCAAAATTGCAAGTCCTAGAACCAAATCTCACATATTGCCAAGAAAATGCCAATCAGTAAGAGCCAAGCAAGCTCATCCCACTAAAATCAACAGAAGTCTCACCATTGAATTCTACAGCTACAGCCAGTGTCTAGCCATAAACTTTCCTTCAAGGCACAACACCACCATGAGCCAAGCTCACTATTGGTATTAAACTGTACATTTTCCACTTTAGCCAAGTAAAAAATCTGGACCCATGAATGAACCTTCTTTTTAATACATTCCCTGATCATAGCGTATTGCTTCAAGAAGGCATTCTGCCTTGGCTACATGTTACTTCACTGCTTCACTATTTCAATGCAGTAGACTTGCAGATAACTTGTTTTGTGAATATCAATGCATTTCTATTTAATTCATGAAATTGTATAGGATCTTTTAGGTAGATAATTTAATGCTTGCCAACTTCCATTAATTTTTAACTAGATTTTCTAGCCTGGAAGACATACTGAAACATTCTAATTTCAGATCAGGTAAGTCTATGTTTTGATTAAAGAGCCAATTTTTTTTTCCTTTCATTGTGATACGGATGATTAAATTTCTCTGCTAATTATCTGTATCACCTCAGAACACCCTGTGCCTGACATAAAATATTTCTACAAAATAAGACTACATTTAATTGCATTACTCTTTTCTTATGATGAGAAGTTGATATAAGCCTGTCAATTCACTTTGAGTTCTCTACCTTGAGGGCAATGTCAATGCTTCTTGCTGTTGGGTGATGTTCCTTCCACATCTGCAGATATTCCTTGCTCTAGTTTTTAGTGGGCTTTCAGTGGAATTTCACTAGAGTGGATGACCAAATCTTTCAACATGGGCATTGTAACATACAATTTATTCTTCCTGGGTGTATGCAGTAAGTTAAACTCAAATTCTCAGCTGTTAAGAGATTAGGTACCTAAGTATTTTTGAAGTGGGTATCACAGCTACAAATAACCTGTAGCTTGGTTGGTGTGAATGAGTTGTTAGGACAGTGTTAGGAGTTCATAGAAGTCGAAGATTTAGTTATATAAATAACTTAATTTTCATTATTTGAGTTTATGAAAGTGTGAATTCTGTAGAGCAGGGCCTGCTTTTTATCACATTTATAAAATGCCGGAGCAAACAGGGGCCTGACTTCTATTCAACAATACAAAACTTTACAGTAGAATAATTGTTGGGGTTTTTTTCATTGTTAGTAAGATGGGCCCAGACCAAGAGTTTGTCTCTAAATGCCTAAAACATTCAGGAAGAATAGCCAAGGATCTAATTGCTTTTGTCAGGTTTCAGCTCTAAATCAAGGTATTTAGAATGCAAACAATAATGTACATCATCATTTTGCTTTCAATTAAAAACTCACTGCTGCTAAATATGAGGCCAGCGCTTTCCTAGTGGAAGTAAAAGATGCTTTGGGGAAGTTATTATTAATTTTTCTAGATATCAGGTTAGGTTGCCACCTTTGGGGTAGAAGAACCAAAGTTAAAACCTGCCTCAGACTTTATTTTCATTAAAACATATGGTCATAAGCTCTAGTTTACTTGGAATCATAATACATCTTCTTAATTTACTTTCTGAGGCATCCTATTGAGTGTAATTTAGATGCAGTCATTTAAATGTGGGGAAACAGCTAAGTAAGGAAAATGGCATTCACTGCAACAAATGCTTGGAAAGCAGCAAAGAACAAGCTCTAGAAGTCCCATCAAAAACAATAAGGATTATGTCATCCTTCACTTACAAAGACACATAGATCTAAATGAATAAACCAAATCTACTGACTGAAATGGGTTTTAGGAAACTCAGCTACTTGCACTTATTATGGAGAGGTGAGTGGGACCTCTGCACTCCCTTAACTGATGCAGGTACTGCACATTAAAATAAATAGCAGTAACACTGTTTTGCTTCAGTACAGTGATGCAGAGATCAGATTGCTGAGGCATTCTACACACAGATATGAGAAATAATACCCTTTTGCTTGCCCAAAACTCTGTAATTACTCCTGAGGAGTAATACCCCAGGCACTCACCTGGCTCCTGAGTGACTACCCTGCACAGACAAGCACCAAAGCCTGAGCTATCCCTTTGGAGCAAAAGTCTGTGTCTGGAGTCTGTGAGGAAAAGATGGCATGAGCTGGGATCTGATCACTGTGTTGCCATTACAGCTTCTTCACATGTGGCACAGCGGAGCATAATTTCAAATAGCCTTTTGGGTGCTGCCACCTCTAGCAAGCATATTCCCTGGCTGATCCCAAAATCAAGGGATGTTTAAAATGTGTCTCCCAGAGCAGCAGTGAGCAAGGGATTCTAGCCAAGGCTGTTGGCAGGAGGAGATGTTGAGCTGTGGACTCAGTGGACAAGTGAAGGCTATGCCTGTGATGAAAAGCAGGATGCTTGTCTGGAATGCACAGAGTCTCTTTGTGATTTCAGTGGGCTTTTATTATCTATTTTGTTTTCTATTTCAGTATTACTTGTTCTCTTTCTTTTTTTCTGAGAGAGGAATACAGTTCAGTGGTTGGCTTGGCAAGAGGATATTATAGGGAGGTTTTTGCATAACAAAATATAATTAGAAAATGTAAATATAACATAACTCCATTACTGCACTGAACAATAACTACAACACAGGCCAGTCTGGCTCTCCAATAATTCATCATCCAAATTATATACCACTTCTCCATCAGACAGTCCTTTTCCACGAAATTCGTCTTGCCTTGTCATGGCTGAAATTCAAAACCAACTTATTAAATATCAGTACAAGTGAAACAGTGAAGCCCAGTGTTTGGAATACAGCAAAAGAAAACATTTCAAAGTACAGCTAATTAAAACCTTCTCTTACAGACAAAAATATATTTTTATGCTGAAATTTTTAAAGAAGAAATTACACTGCATGAGTAACTTGGGTTTGAAATGCAACCGTTTTGCATCATGGCAGTTAATATGCCATTAACCCTTTCTACAGGCTTGGATCCCTGGTTAAATGACATTTGTTTTCAACTACTGTATTCTTTACCAAGTGTATTATACACATGCTAGGTATAGAAAATATGAGTTGCACAAGAAATCTTAACCAGAAATGACAAGGGCATGAAAAGCCAAAGTGTGGTTACAAGACAGCAAAAATTTCACCCCCCTCCAAATACAATCAAATGCACAAACAAAAAGAAAACATGAATAACTGTGGAAATTGTAGCCACAATTTTTTTTGTTTCTCAAAACCTGCAAATTGCATCTCAAAATTGTTTAGTTTGAAAGGATTTTATTCAGTATTTATTAAGCCACTAGTTTCCAGAGAAACTGAGTAGTGTAAGCATCCAGCAACTGTTGCATCAACAACACTGGATTCTTTGGAAGGAAGAACCACCCTGCGGAAGTCCTGGACAGGCTGAAAGAGTGGGCTAACAAGAATGTCCCTCGTGAAGTACCATGAAGACAAGTTTTCTTTCACCTGGAAAAACACAATCAAGAGTGCAGCACAGTTTGGGATCTACCTGCCTTGAGAGCAGCTCTCTGGAAAGGGAACTGGGGGTCCCGGTGGACACAAGCTCAATAAGAGTAAACATTGTGTGCTGCTGTGGCAAAGAAAGACAGCAGGAGGCTGGGTTACATCAAGGGCATCACCAGCAAAGATGAAGATGCCATCATCCCACCCAGTGCTTGTTAGGCCACATCTGAAATCCTGTGTTACATTTTGGTCCTGGCTATGCACAAAAGACCGCTGGGAAGAAAAAAACCAAAACCAAAACCAAAAAAGACAAAACACCAACTCCAAACAAACAAAAACCCAAAACCAAAACAAAAAAAATGAAGAAAAGAAAAAAGCAACCCAAAAAACCCAAGCAAAAAAAATTCCCCAAACCACAAACAAGCTAAACATTTATTTATTTTGAAAGAAAGACTTTTGTAACCAACACTTGAGTATTTTATATAGGAAAAGCTATTGACTTCTGTGATAGCTATCTGCTAGATGTTTTACAAAGCGAACCCATCTCAATTATAATTCATAAAATAAAAATGGAAGCACTATACAAGTGGAATTACAGATTCCAAGGATGAAATGGTGGGAATTTCAAAATGTAAACAGCACCTTTTAGAAATCCATGCTGTAACAGGATACAGAGATCAAGCACATTGCAGAATCAGGAAAAACATTACCACAGTAATTCTTCAATGGAAATATATGGAGTAAAAGGAATTATAAGACTTAGAGGCCTAAACCAGGACATAAGTGGAATTTAGATTTTGGGTCTAAAGCTGAAATCATAAGAATTACTACTCAGCCCTCACTCACTCCGATATCGCTTCAGCTGCATTGGCATTAGGGTTTGTGACCTGCAAAGTTGTCCTGGGCTCGTATGCACCTGGGCCCCTAAACACAAATGTCCTGGTTTTGAACAGCCATAGTGTTCCAAAGCTTGCCTGTGTGCTCTGGGCTGCCTGCAAACAGCATCCAGCAACCACTCTATAGATTTTGGAAGCAATTTTTAGGGTGAATATGACATTTTCTCAATATTTTACTAAGGGACAAAATTTGTCTTCCTATGTCTGCTACTGTAGTTAGAAGTGGATTGAGATCCTAACCTTAGGCAGCATGTTACTCTCTTTCACTTCCAGACAAATGCTTGCTATCTTCTTGAAACTGAAGTGTTCAGTGCTTTTACAGAATGCAAAGGAAGTAACTTCTGAACTAAAAACAGGTCTTACAACTCTGAACCAAAGTCAAAGTGGAGCAATTTGCTGTAACTCCAAGTGCTGCATGAGGATGGCCATTACAGTTGTCATGCCTTACTCCCTCTTACAATCATTGCAGTGTTTTTTTATTAATTAAATAAAAAGTAGGCACATTTTGGTACAAGGAATGAATCTGTTCCCTAGCCAGCTGTAACATAAAGCCTGTTAAAGTAGTTGTTCTGATACTATCTCCCTCTTTGTAAGAGAATTTGAAATCAAAGGTACTTATGAGATAGGAGTTCAGTATTGTGTTCTCTTTTTCCTGATGTTCCTCAGGCTGCTCTTGCTGTGCAATAAATACTCCATCCACCCTGTTTTCCGCTGAGTCTGACTTCTGTGTGAATTTATGCATCAATGAAGTGAATAAATCAGATACGAGCTGAGATGATGGAACATAAGAGAAATTATTTTCTTTCCTTTATAACTCCCACAGATTCATTCTAATGCCACAGCTATTGTTTTTAAAAATAAAAATGGAAGACTACCAGTTGAGTCAACACAATAGCTCTGCAATGCCTAGAGCACTGATTCAGAACCAGACCCCTAAACACAGATGCTTCTTCTCCTTTCCTGTGCATTACAGAAAAACAGAGTGATTCCAAGTCCTCTATGAGAGGCACTGCACAACCCCTACATTGAGCAGTTTCTGTTCATGACCCAGGTCCTTTTCTCAATTTCCCCATCTACCCCCAAACCCTTTTAAATGGCTTATCTTTGAAAATGATCAGCCTACCTTTCAGATTTAAGTTTCCCAAATTATTTTCCATTGCTTCTTTCCATTTTCTCTATCAAAGGTATGTTTTTATTAAAATAGCCCATGGTCTACAGTGCTCAGTTCTCAGGACTGAGCTAACAACAAAGATCTGCATGTCTTTAGATACCAGGTTTACATCATAACAAAATGGAAATCTGCTTGCTTCCCCACAGGTTGCACAGTTCTAGCCTCTAAATGTAAAAGGAACTAAAGCGCTGTGACATTTTTATGAATACAGAAGCAATTAAGTAATGGACATAAGTTTGTAAATCTTATTAATTACTGAGGATCAATACAGCACAAAAGAAAGATGGTTCAATGAAGACTTGTCATGTCTGCTGATATTGCTGCATGGCCTCGGGCAAGAAATGGTCTAGTTCTTGAAATGTCTATAAATGGCCCACTGACTTCAACAGGGCTGAATGCCAGGGAGCACCTAAAGCAGGGCTGCTCCGAGAGGGAGAATGAGCCAGGAACCAAGGGTGACACAGAGCAAGCCCCCAGTAATAGGGCACTGTCCCACAGCATCTGAGCAGGACCATGGTGGTAACAGGTCCATCCATGAAGTGTAATGGTGTGTCAGGTAGCCTATTCAGGTAGCTCCAGCAGGAGACCAGTCTAGAGACCAGCTTCCAACACTGTAGGTTTGGGGACCATCCAAGGAGGGCAAGTCAGTGCTAGGACAGCAGAAGACAGGACTAGTCTCATGGACATCTACAGCATAGTTCAGTCAGGCCCTGGACACAAGCTTAAACAGAGCTCCTGGGCCATGAGCAGAGAATACGGGCAGAGGTCCAAGATGAGGCTGATCAGAGCAATTCAGGACTGTTAGTGCACTCACAACCAAAGTGCCAAAAAGCCTTTGAGGACCAAGATATTAACTTCTCTGTGCATCAGTCCACGGAAAAATTAGAACACTACTATAGCTCTATTCCAGGCTTATCCTTAGAAAACCCATACTGATCTCCAGGATTTGTCCTCCTAATATCACTTAGAGGCCAAAAGTAAAAGTTTTGTACTGTCAAAAAAAGAGCTTGCCTAGCAATAATGCAACTGTTCAGGTCTCACCTGCATACTCTGCTCTTGAATGTTCATTAATGAAAAGGAAAAAAATATTACATCAGATGTCAGAATTCGCAAGTCTGCTTGCACCCATCAGACCCATCCGACCCCTCCAGGCACTGAGCAGGGTCCATGCAGCAGCTGTATAGCCTCTGCCTTCCATAACCAGCCTTACTCACGAAGCTTACAAACCAGAGATGTATTACCTTCCTTATGGAGGAGTCCTGTGCCTCCCAAAGAGACCTGAAATCTCAGGAAACATGGGATTCAGGACATCAAGGATGGGACCTCCATGAAGTTCTACTTCAGCACAGACGGGCTAGTTGGGAACAATAAAAAATACCCTAAACCCTAAATCACAGACAACTCTTTACTCGTCAGAGTAATTCTCTCGGCAGTTACACCTCCCAACCTGAGTTTGAAATGGTTTCTGCTTTCACATTTCCCAGTGCAACCAGAATTTGTCCCTTCTAAGAAAGTAGAGCATAAAGTTCCCATAGAGACTGAGACAGTGGCTGGGACCTATAAGACTTGAATTACTGGGACAAACACCAAGGCTTTGATTTCTCCTAAGGAGATTCTGAAGTCAAAGGCTGATGAGGTTGACCCCCGTTGACTTTGAGAGAAACCTCCCTGTTCAGAGCAATTACTGGGCTGTCCACCAGTACAGTGGTCTTCCTTTTCCACCTACCTAGCATTCAAATATCCAAACTTTTTTATTTTTTCTTTTTTTCATTTTAGAAAAGATTTCTTCCCAAACGCAAGCATCTGACTCTCCTCTGCCTGCTTTGTAGTTGTTGCCCCTGAGAAGAACTGTAGAGCCAAGGGCACATTAATTAATCATATACCTTTAACCACTGATCATTGTTGCCTACCCAATACCTTTCACCACTGATCATTGTTGCTTACCCAATTTTCCCAGGGACTTTAACTCCAAAATTGATGGTGAAATAAATAGACAAATAGATCAGCCAGCTAGAAATATCTCCCCTTCTGTTACCTGATGCTCTAAGATATGCTGGTTTCCTCCTCGCCTCCAAATTTAGTCTTGACCAGTGGACAGCTCAGATGGTATTAAATATCCATGCCTCTTTCAGGTTACCCATATATAACACTATCATGACATAAAAGCAACCTACTGGCTCTGGAAAACTACATTGCTATTGGAAAGGGCTTTTTTCATTTCAGGGCTTTTTGCCATAACCTTCTAGCACACCAACATGTGGATACACAACTTCATAGCAAAAATATCTGAGCTTTGTCAGCACAACAGCTCTCAGCATGGCTTTCTCATTCACACTCCCCCTGGGAGCTCCAAAGATGACTACAGGGGAGATGCAAAAGTAGCCCACAAACTGTCATCAGCTGCTTGTAACATGCTACTGGCACTGTCACACATACTGACAGTAGCTTCCCATTGCGCTGGAAGGTGCTTTTTGAGCACTACTAAAATCTGGACACAGGGTCAGAACAATGACCTACTGAGCATTGTCCAGTAAGCCATTAATTTTCTTTTTGGAACTAGTATGTTTGACACAGTGTTTCTGGTACGAAACAGAGCCTGGCAGACCAAAAAATCATGAGCAAGGACAAAAATTTGAAATGGCATGATGAAGGCAATAAACCTTCATTATAAGCCCATTCAACAGAGGAAAACAACAAATGAGAAATGACATTAAAAATGAGACAAATCTTCAGCCAGCACAAGTCAACACAACTCCATTCAGGTCAGAAAACTTACACTGATTTACATTAGAAGAACATCTGGCCTCATATACCTTATGATTCATTACAGCAGGATTAGCTTGCTTCCACGGTATCACCTTACAACTCTACGATCACTCTTGCAGAGATGATGTCAAAACACCGTCTGTCACAGATATGTGTATTTGCAACTATTACTAAAAGCTAAAGAAAACAACAAATGAGCCTCAAAATCCCAGTACACACTTAGAAATCAGATGCACGGTCATTTCATGCCTTGACTGCAAGTAGCTGCATCCACATTAAAAGCATTCAGTAAATACATGGCACGCAGCCTGACTGGCAGAGAAAGAACAGGAGCTATAGCCCCTCAAGGACTATTCCCTGGCTGCGAATATAGCTTGCTGGAGACCTCTGGCCTTGCTAGAAACAAGCTGTTGGAGGAAAAAGAGGAGATCTGTTGTGCAGATGGCTCCTGTCAATCAGTTGTTAGCTTATTCCTGATGTTCAGAATTACTCCCACTGCAGAAGCTTTTCACCCCAAAAAAAACAACTCTATTCAAAAATAGCCCTGTGTAAAGTCCCTTCTAATGGAGCAACTCTTGGCAAAATAATTTAGGGAACTATTTACAGAGCAAAGATGCCTGACTGGAAAGTTGACACAAAAAAGTATATAGTCTTGAGGATGAAGTGTGTATGTGTTATATAATGTAATGGAAAACTTCCTTGGGAATAACAAGAACTTAACATCTCTGGCTGGTCATAAAGTCAGTGATGTAATTTTGCTATCCAGTAGAGGGCAAACTTAGTCTATATATTCTCAAAGTGCTCCTAAGACAGTCAACAGCAGATGTTCAGACGTGTTTATCTTTCATTTGATAACCTATAAAGATATGTAGCAACCTGCAGCACCAGAACTTATAAGATGAAACAGCATCAATCACACTTATCATTCAGTGGCTCTTCAGCCAAATCAGTTTTTATTACAAAATCAACAAGCTGATAAGGAACAATATACATTTTAAATATTTTCCATTAAGTTACTGTTTTATTCCATTAATTCCAATACTTGATTCATCACTAATTACACACCGATTTTCTGGAGGTTGCCCACATGTATAAAAGAGAAATTAAGAACTTGCCTCCCTGCTCTTAATAATATGTATCAGCACATCTGCTTCAAAGCAGTTTGTTTTTTCACTTGACTGATGTCTCAAAATGAAGCATCTGCTTGAAAACTGGGGGTCTGGGTTACATGAAGGAACACAAGCATTTTTGGAGAATGTTTTCTTGATGACTCTCTTGCCTCTAGCATAGAGTCATACTATTAGCCATACACAGTGGCCACAGTCTTCCCAGCAATATATTATATGGTCCTGGCCAGAAGAACTGAATAGATCACTTTTTGTTTCTGAACAATTTTCACATGTGTGTCCTGTTCCTCCCACAGAACTAAAGACTCACAGGCAACACGTAGAGGCGCAACAAGTTCAAATCCAGCTCAGACAACTCTCTATGGGATAAGCAGCAATATTAGCACCCCACGGTGGTACTTGTTCTGGTTGGAAACCTGAGGGAGACTGACGAGAGACACCTCTACCCCAAGCCCCCCCGGCAACAAGCTTACCCTCACAGGACAAAGAGTGGAGGCATCATCACCCACAGAGACTGAAGAAAGAAGGGGTGCTGCTTACTCTTTCCGTCACCCAATACACTTACCACTATGAGATGTGGAGGTCAAGTGGCAATTAATAATTCCTTACACAGTAACTTTTCATGATGGTAAGAGCCAAAGGAACCAGAGCTGCATCCATACACAACAGCAGCTCCTCAGGAAGGCTGAGCTCAACTTACTCCCAGATAGGCCTATGGCTCAAGGGACTGAAGTTTTATTTGTAAATCTGCTACTGGCTTGATGGGTCATCTTGAGCAAAAGACCATTTTCTTAGTCTCCATTACTAAAATAAGGCAACACTACAGCCTGTGTAAAAGTGTTTACATGAAAAGTACCATCATGTCTGAATTCCAGGAAATACCACTGTTACTGTGATCTACCTTGCTCATTGCAAAAAAACTGAGCAACCTGGCTCAGACCAGACAAGCATTTATGTGTGTACTTTGATCTGTGCTGGCTATTCCCATGCTAAAAGTTCAATGCGCTATTAAACCCTCTACTAGACTGGAGCTCTGCAGGACCCAGATTTCTGTTGCGACTTTAGACACCATCAGTGACATTCTCTCTATGAAGACCCTTAGCTTTGCTAAGACCTTTAGGCAGCCAAAAATGGTATAGACACACATATGTAAAGCACACATTATTAATATGCACAAACACACTATTTACACTCAAGCAAATCTCCCTAGAGCTCAGTCAGTGAGGCTGGCATACAAAAGTCTACCTGAAGAGTTAATTTCTGTAAGAACACACACAACACAAACAGTGCCAGCTGTGAATCTCTTTCAGCAAATTTATCTCATGGTCTGTCCAGCTGATGCCCCTCCTAATCTAAATGAGTCATATACATTAATTAACCCTTCACATCACTGATGTTGCTAGGGACACCAACCTGTCTGAATCTGCCATCAAATCTATTGGCACCTTAAACTTAAGAGTTATACCCTCTTCCTTTTCTGGACCTATCAGCAGCTACCTTGCCTCATGTCTCCCACAAAATAGTCACTTTCCTCTGAAGATGGCTGGTATAGGCATTAAAAAGAAAAATGGGAGACACAAAAGAGACAAAGAAATGCAAGCAGCGCAAATATTGTGCTGAACTAAGTCTATGTTTCCCTTTTCAGAGAAGGAAAAGGCTGCTGCAGAGCTCAGAATCAGCCCTGTTTTCTTTTTTGTCTTTTCAGAGTGAAGTACAGCTGAGAAAAAATGTCCAATTAGAAAGTTAGCTTAGAAGCAAACATGACCCCATATCTACCTATCTGCTCTCCATTTTGAAAATGCATATAATGGAGTCAAAACTCTCTGTCCCATCAGAAACTCTGCAGCAAAGCAGTAAGTAGCCACACAATAACAGCAAGATACTCCAGGTTTCAGTTTTACTCCCACAGTGATATCTATAACCTCATTCATCATGGGTGAGTTTTCAGCGGAACAACAGACCTCAAAACCTCCTATTTTTAGACATTTTACATATAGAAATAAAAAGAATTAAGGCTTCACTTATTTCACTATGCACAAGCAGATCACAAAAGATGCAGCTCTAGGAAAGATGCTGTATTGAGTACTAAGCCACTGGTGAATGCAGGTCACAAGTGGCATCATAAAAGGACAAAGAAAAGGTTCTGTGCAAGCAGAGAAGCAGATGCTATCAGGTAAACATCTTCATGGGTATGCTGAGGACTGCGATTCCTGCAGGATGTGGTTGAACGTGATCAATATAAGAGGCTGTAACACTGGTCAGAAGCTAAAGTCCTCAAAGCCAGAAACTGGACCAGTGATCATATCCAGTACAGCCAACAGTATATTTCTCATGACAAAAAATTGAATTTCTTTAGTAATATGAATTGCTAGAGATGCTAGCGATTAAATACTGCTAGTGGCTGGGCATTTTGCAACATCACAGAGACTAATATTTTTGATTTCATATATGCACTGAAAAACCTTAGCTAGGGTTTGCACAACTGTGCTGGGTTCAGCAGTAGCAGTCATTTTTTCTCCTTCTCAGTAGCTGGTGCAGCACTGTGTTTTTGACTTTCAGCCTGGG
>JAOEHX010018375.1:0-11299 GCA_025448015.1 Bolborhynchus lineola | reverse complement strand
GGACTAGTTATGATTAGCTTCTCTGCTTAGTGGGAGAAATCCATAAACATGAATTCTGGTGCATTTGTCACTTTGCATTGCTAAATTTTAGTGGCTGTTGTTACTTTGAAAGAGCTGGAATTGCTGTTTTTTTTCTTTTCTCCTTGCAAGGGCTATGATTTCCAGCATACAGAAAGTCACAGTAGTTGACTTGAGATGTTACACATATGTACTTTCTTTGGTAAATTATGAGCCCAAGTCTACAGAGTGCACTAGCAGATGTAAATTAACATTTTTTACCATTATGGAGGTTTAGATGTCCAAGCACAATCCCACAGCCCTGTTTAATTCAAAATCACTGTTAAAACCAGTAACAACTGTATGAGATATCACTAAGTGTGACATTCAGCCTACGTCCAAGTAGATGATGCAATAGTTGAACAGCCACTTGTGATTTATTATGTGTACAAAACTTATAGAGAACTCTCAGCAAAATATTCGCTGGTAAGTCATGCTACCTCAATCTGTTTTGTTCATTACATCTGCTTCTGCCTCAATGGGTTAAATTAACTTACTGTATAATAATGACCATGCTGTAGTTTGGAATTAAGTTCGAGTGAGCTCTTTTCAACAGTTGAAATTATTTCACAGGCTCCATTATCAAAATTTTCCTCTGCAAGGGTAGTGTTTTACGTGTCTCTTGAGTGCCCTATAAACTCCCAGTATTAATAGTGTGTTAGTGGTAATATTGATGCGTGATAGCACAGATACTGCCTGCGCTGTTACAATGCTTTAAGACTGTAAAACATTTTTAGCACTGTTCTTTGCAAGGCTAAGTCTTGATAGTGTAATATAGCACTGCTAATTATATTGATCTAATTAATCTAATTAAATTGCAGCTAGATATGTTGTACATGTCATTTGTCTGTATTAACATTATGTAAACCTATTCTGCTTGTCTGTGCATTTTATATACAATGCCTCTTTAGTATTTGACCAGAAAAGTGATTGTGTGTCTCCTGCATCTCATCTTGGTGAGAAAGAGGTGTGGTGATCAGGTGGTTTATGAGATGAGGAAAGCCTGATTGTTTTTTAGATCTGGTTTTGTTTGACAAGATAAAGGATTTTCTCTTCCTGGAGCTTAGAAAATGTTTTTTCTGCTTATTTATTTGTTAATAACACCTTTGACAAAAACACACCTTCATTTTTCAGAATTTCTATGCATCACATTCAACATGTAAACAAATAGACCAAAGTGTCCAGAGTCACTTTTGCTGGACCAAGGGAAACATAACTGCACAGCTTTGGTATTTTTCGCTTACATAAAAAAGAATGAGTATAGGGAAAATTCACTCTTAAGGGAGCAGGGTAGCTTCCTCCTGCTGCTCCCTGCCACTTGTTCTGCCTTCTACCAGCCACTCCAGAGGAGATGCCTTAGCAGACAGGTCAGCAGCTGATGAAACAGCGAATCTTTGACTTTTTTGGCCATGCCTCTTCTTGTGTAGCAAAAGCTCTTTTCATAGTTGTACTTATTCACTGTGGTTCTAGCAATGAAGGGTAATGTAAGCAGATGGTATCTCTACCCTCCTCCTAATGCAGGACACACACTTGAATGTCATCCAAACTTACCCTTCTCCTGGGTTTTCTTTTATCATCAATTAAATCAAAGCAAATATTCCTTCGGCATGAGCTGGCTTTCTGGGCTTTGCCTACTTTTTAATTCTTGTCTTTAATTCAGAGACACTCCATCATTTTCTATGATCCCTGTTTGGCATTAGGAAGACTCAGTTGGTTCGGTTGCTATTCCAAGTCTGCTGTGTCACTCTGCAGAGTCATGGCAGACTGTGCCATGTTAGAAGAAGAATGTGACTATTTTCTTCCACATTAGCCTCCCACGGCAATTAGTATTGTCCCTGCTTAGTTAGCCAAATCAACTGAATGCTGAAAATATGCAACACTGGGCAGGCTAAGAGCCTGAAGGAAGGTTGAACACTGTGTTCAGCTGTGTTGGTGTTAGATTTAGTTGTAATTTTATTCTTTTAAAGATTAAACTGAGTAAGATAAAAATGTTTTATTTGTCTTTAATTATGGTAAGATTTTTTTGAAACTCTGAAGTGAATATTTTAGGCCAGGTTTTGCTGCTGTTCATATGGAGAAGTGAATGGTCCTCCCTTCTGCAGCTGACCATTGTCATCTTGTTGATGAAATTGCCCTCACATTTCTAATGTCAGGAAAATGGAGTGACAGAGGGAAAGTGAATAAGAAAGATATTTTTAAAATCCCATTTTCCTTTGCTCAGTGTTAGAAGAGATGGTTTCTTTAGCTTACTCTTTCTAATAGCATTAATGTAAAACATTTTAAACCCATTTTCAATTCTGATTAATATAGCTAGCTAGCTAAGGTGATAATTATATTCCAGGTGAAACAATTTTCAATTTCCAAATAAATGAAATCAGGAAAGTGACCTGGGCTTTCTGTAGTAATCTAACAAGATTCTAGAGAGATGCTTTGTTTACTGTGCTTGGACAAGAAAGGGGCAATGTGAGTCCTCCTTTTCCTTTTGTGTTATCATATTTTCTCTAGATGGCATGGGGCAGAACTTCACAAGTTAGAAAACTTAAAATTGAAGTCTTCCACAGGTGCCTTTCCCCCTCTTTCCTCTAAGGTCTTTTAGACCATGTAGCAGTCATACACATAGCGAAGAAGGCAGCCATAATCCTGCAGCTTATCTGTATGTAGTATGTATACATTCAATACATGATAGGGGCTAGAGTTTGCTGTTTAAGGCTTTTGCTTAGCTGACACATAGTAAAATCAGAAATAGCATAAAAGAAGAAGATGTGAAAGATGAAGAGCTCTGTAGATGACCTGTTGAAGTCAATAGAAATACCCTCAGTCACGTCTGTAGACTGTGAGTTGAGCCCACTTAGAGAAAGGGATAGAATTAATGCTTATGAGGAAGCAAAATCCTGGGGGTCTGCAAAAGAGAAAAACAAAAACAAGCCTGAAGGGACTTTGGAGCAGAGCCAGCAGAAGCTGCTGTCATCTCTATCCTGCTGTCCTTTCTTGAACTTGGCAGAATCAGCTGATCTGCATGAATGTGAAGCTTTTATGGCACTGGTTATAATTGGTAGTGATAGCAGCGCGGCCGAAGGAGACAGCACATTGTATGAAAACAGGTTGAAGGGTGTCAGTTATAAAATCTTAAGGCTCATTTCATCAGTGGGGTTTTTGCTAATCAAAATATTTTCTGTTGAATATTGGAAATTGCAGCCTCTGATCACAAACCAGAGAGTATGAGAAGGTCTCATTCATAAGTGCTTTATCTTCTCAGGAACAAGTCGATAAGCCTTTATTGTTTAATTTTTCTTTCTTGGGAACTGGGCAGCTGACATTTTTTCAAAGTCCCTTAATTTGTAGGGGACTTTGTGGGAGTCACAAAACCCCATTAACCATATTTTTCAACTGGCTTTAGGAGGAATATATTTTAAAATGGCAAAAGAAAGACTTTGAACAGCTTCTGATAACTCACAGTTTAAGCATGGCTATAAAAAGAAAATGAAAATGCAATTAAAAATGGAATATTTCTTTCATCAGTTTTCTCCCCCCAACTGTAATTTGTCACTATTTCTTGTAGGCAGGCAGAAGGATGAGGCTACAAAAGACAATTTAACACTGCGAAGCTGGTTGCTATAAAGCACCATAACTTGGCATTAGAATGAGGGACTCACATTTTTAAATCTGTATCATTCCCCCAGAAAAGTTCTGAAAGATTGTTTTTGTGTTTGTTTTTGTTTGTTTGTTTGTTTGTTTTTTTATTAGGGTCAGAGATTTTTGGTTTGGGTTTTTTGGTGTTTTTTTTTCAAAATTGGGATAGAAATGAAAATGAATTCATTAACGTCTCAACAGCACTCTCTGGAATCGAAAAATAGGGTAATAAGAAGCCATGTTCCTTCATATTCAGTTCTTGACTGTCACCTAGAAATCCCCTCATGACATGAGAACCCTGCACAGACATATAATCTAGAGAATCAACAAAAGTGGACTTGAAACACTTGCAGTGTCCATATTTGTCCATGCAACTGATAGTTACACTTCTGCAAACTCATTAGTGAACAGATGCCAGGAGTTTCTCTGGTCCCTGGTCTGCAAAGGGCAGCGCTGCTTATGTGCATTTCCATGTTGACTCCTGAGACAGTCACCTCTCCCAGGATAGAAGAGTTTTTGTGCTGACTGTGACTATCCTTGCAGAAATTACATCTCTGATGGGGCAAAGGGGCTGAGGGGCTGTGCTGTGCCCAGCTGATGGAGGGCTTAAGTCCCTACCCATTGCCTAGGCAGAATGGTAACAGGGGCTGGTTTCTATGCCAGGGCAGTATAGCCAAAAGGCCTCAGGTTTTCTTGACTTGTTTTCTGGCAGTACTGTGAGGTCTGCATGGATATTTTTGGCAAAATAAATATTTGTATGCTGCTAAGCAAACATAAAATAGTATCATTATTTAAAAGGGTGCTGAAAGCCATTGACACTCTCTCTTGTGTGTATATGTGTAAAGTTGTACTTATTTATCACATATGTTTATGAAACAGCCACCACTATATCATCTGAGCTCAAGTTTTGTGAAAAGTTCACAAGTCCATATTTCACATGAGCCATATGCTGAGCTGAAGGCACATAATTTACAAACCTTTTAAGCGATTGTGTTACCAACAATTCACGTTTCTGCTCTCAAGATAAAGTCCCAGCCCATCCCATCTGATCAGCATCTTATTCTTCAAGCAGGTGTCACGGTTTCTGAATTTTGTCCATATGGCAGCTGATGTGGAATGAGAGATTGAGTGAATAAAATCAGATGCTGTGAGAAAAGCTGGTGAGCCTTTGCGTGTTGTGTTAGTGCTAGTGACAATAGATTTAATGCAGCCATTGTTCATGATCTTTGAGTTTATTAGAGCTAAATGGTTAAATTTACCTCATCAAATTATAAAAATCAGAGAAATTGATTGAAAATGCTCCCTGAAATATATTGAATTTGGTTCTAGGTCATGACCATTTTGCAGTTCATGTCTTTTGGTGGCACGCATGTATACATATATCTGTTCATATCCATAGCTGGTTCAGCAGTCATTCTTCCCAATATTCCTCAAACCAGTTGAAAAGCAGCAGCATATCTTATAGACACAATACTGAGTGCTATGAAAGTTTCAATATATGTATGTGCAAAAAGCACTGGTCCCGTGGGCTATCTCAGGGAGCATAAACCTGCGAGGGTCAGCAATTACCTCTCAGCAGTTTAGGCCCCCTAACAGAGCCACTTTTATCAGTAAGGCAGCTCCCAGATTTGCACACTGTAGCCAGGCAGGAGCCGTACAAGGACAAGGCAGAAGGGAGTGGTGCTGTGCCCTCCCTGGTGAGATCTGCAGCCCTTTGCTATCCACTTGCATGTGGGACAGGACCCTGCTGACTGATGCCCAGGACTGTCTGTTAAATGATTATAAAACCATGCTGCATGAACCTCTGTAATGCTAGTTTGATATGCCCATCAGCTATACAGGGATCCTGGTTATAAATGCTGTACATGCTTCCTCACCTGGAGCTGAGCATCCTAAAAAGCGAGTTGTCAGGAGTTACTTTCCTCTCTCTATCTCCATTTCTATCACCTGGGTGTTTGCCTCCAGAAAAATCCGTATCTTTGAATTGCCTCTCAAAGAGTCTCTTATTATAACACTGGTGGGCAGAGCCCTTCACAATTTGTAAAATAACCTGCTGCCATGTCAGATTAGGTTATGTGCCATCAAATTATTTAAATCTTCACAGTTACATTTGCTCTACAGGCATTCACACTCCGTCTCTTGAGACCAGCATTTCTGCATCTTTGCAGATACTTTCAGGTCATTCTTTTTTTACTTTCTTTTTTTATTTTCTAGGGCCAAAGTCAGCTCTCGAAGGTCTTCTTAAGATCACAAAAAAGAGAGGTGATGCTTTATGTGCATTTTATATTTTTTCTGTCCAATGACTCTAATGTCAAAATTGCTGCAACCTTCCAAGAGAAATGCTAAATCATAATGTGGTAAGAAAGTCACCCTCGACAGGTCTGCAAATGACAGCTCTATAATTTCAGCATTATTTGAATACAATGTAGAAGTGCCTTATATGTTTAAGCAGCTTCATTTTACATCTGCTTTTTAGAATAATTGATTCATACTTGTCTGCACAGGCTTTCAATAGTTCTTTTCTTTCTTCATGTCTTTGTCTTATTCTTCTATTTTATTTTTCTTTAATTTTTTTATTCCTTTGATTTTCTTTTCTATAATATTTATTTTACCAGTGAGAAGATGAGAGGGTCAGGCTAAGAATATGCTAAATTGAGCTGCAGTGGAATAAGTCGGCTTTACCTCTGCTTTCATTGCAGCCATAGAGCAGAATGACTTGAATCACATGCAGTTCTTTTCCTGCCCACTTTCATACATATGCTAACATGCATTGCTTTATTTGTGGCTCAGAAATTGTCATTATTATTTCTCAGTACTGAGATATATCTGACTTGCTTTAATGTCTCTAATTTATTTTTGCCGTTGTTGCTGAAGTCTGAGTAAGTTGGTTGGAGTCCTTAAAAAATCTTCCAGTGGTTCTTGATAACAATTTTTCATCAGGAGACAGGGGCTTCAAATCCTACTAAAACAAAAATGTTTATAGTCCTATATTTTATTTTGCCGTGGTGTTTCTGCACCACTGAACTGACAGCTGAGATCCTACCCTGTTTCCTCTGTGCCTAATGTCAGATGCAGCCAGTGAAAGGTTAAAGGCAGTGATATGGACTGGGAAAACCAATATATTTTGCAGAGTGACCACCCTGGCTAAAGATGTGTGTTGTATGTCAAAAATCTGTGAGACCTGGCAGATCTCCATGGAGGCAGCTTTTCTCCTTGCAACATGCCCCAGGAGCCCGTGCCTTGCTGCTCTGACATAAAGCCATGGTTGTAACCTCCGTGGTTGGCACCACACCAGCAGCAGCACTCCAGAAAACCAGCTAAGGGCAGTGTTTCATGTCAGGACTGCATGTGGACCCGGTATGAGATGCTTGCCGATATTGCTGAATGCAAACACCAGGAGCCAGTCACACCTGTGACCAAAGGGGCCCTTCTCCCTGCAAACCTGTGCAGTGGTTTTCCAAGGCTGGGAGGAGGTGAAGCAGGTGTTGTACAAACCACTACAAATCAGGAGTGTCTCCACAAAGGCTAGTAGGTTTAAAATGCATACATCCCCCCAAAATGAGGTCAAAACTAGTGAATCTCTTTTGTTTGCTGGTTTGGCTTTGTTTGTTTTTTTTTTTTTTTCACTGTGAAAATGTGCTGCTTTGCCCAGTTAGTGGATACTGGACAGATGTAAAGAAATGCCATTTGAAAGTAGAAAGAATTAGAATTACAGAGAGGGAAAAATGTTTCCAAAAAGCACTGGTAAATATAGTTTAATAAGATGTTAGCCTAAAAGCTCTATTCTCTTTATAAAAGCATTGTAGTTATTTAGTGATACCACTTCTTATTGAAGGCCCTACTATAAATGAAAAGACAGTCTCTTCTTAGCCTCAACTTTCCAATCAATAAAAATATTTACAATCGAATAAAGTATGCCTTAAAAAAAAATTGATAAATGCCGGGCTAACATGACTCCTGTCCCATCAAAAGCTTGCATGCTGGTGACTCTCCTACAGCTGGCTGTGGTGCATCTTATTACTTCTCTGTGATGGGGAAACCATGAGCTGTTGTGCACCCAAATTGCCAACCAAATGGTGACCTCCACTGTTGGACCTGGGCTCACTGCTCCTCAAAAGCAGCAGGCTATGCCTGTCAGTAGCATGACCACACCACCAGAGATGATGTCTTTGCTTCATTTTGTAAGACCAATTGACAGTTCTTTGAATGTGAAGTTTTCAGAGGATCCACAAAGATCTCAAATCAATGTTCTTCAACATTTATCTTCCATTTCAAAACTTCCTTTTTCTGGTATTTTTGTACCAACTGTACAGATTACATGATTTCTCTCTTTTGAGCTATTCTGCCTGTATTGATGCATTGTTTTAGTGTTCTTTGGAATTAATACAGTGCTTGAAATGTTGGATGTAATTTTGTAGCACCTTTCCTCTCCTCACATGTTTGCTGTCATGGAGGGCACCATGAATGTACTGGGAAAGCCTCCTGGGGAGTGGGCGCATGTGCATGTGTTTCAAAAGATGTGAAACTGTATGTGAAATTCCTGATCACATTATCTGCAAGGGGAAGAGTGAGAAGATTAAGTCAGTTTGCAGCTCAGATAGTGCAGAATGGGCAGTATCAAAGCTTTGAGATCAGCTGAGGTAGTGATTTCTGGTTTTGTATGAAAGAAAGAGCTCTTTAGATAGTGTCATAGCATGTAAAGCTTATAGATAGATAGAACTGAAGGGAATAGGTAATAACCATAAAACAGTATTATGAAAATATAAACCTTAATTAGGGATAATGGGTTACTCTCTTAATTAAATATATTTAGAGTATGGATGCAGAGTTTTGATGCATGGTTGCTTTTGTCCAAGAGCATATGTGTGTTTATATACTGATCTAATATTGATGTATAACTGACACATTAAATATGCATCAAAGGATGAATACTCTGCCCTAATGTTAAATGGGTCTCTTTATTGCTGTGTAGTTGTACAAATATGTGGAAGAAGACAGTCCCTGCCCCCAAATTTCTCATCTAAAAAGAAAAGCACATAAAACTTAACAAGTGCTTAGGGTAACTCAAGGTTGTAAGTAGGGTTCAGTCATACCCATAGGTGCTGTGCTCTTTCTGCTGAAGGACCTGAATGGCAGTGGGATGTCTCTGCTCCTTAGTAATCCAGGAAACAGGGCCTTGCAATTAAAATTCAGGTTCCCTGTTCTGATTAGCTTGGGGGTTTGTATGGAAGGAGTGCCCCTGTTCCCCTTCCTACTGTCTTCAGTAACAGAAGCTCAGTTGGTCTCCCCCTTTCTAGTGACAAAAGAAACCTTATTTCTTGACTTCCAACATTCCAAGTTTCAGATGTATCATTAAATAATCTGATTCCTCTGAGTAATTATATGGTTTGGGGGGGATTAGAATATGGTTCGCCCCAGGGAGGGGGTAGTATAGAAACACATCTCTAAATTACGTAAATACCATAGGAAATGCCTATGCCATCACCTTCCTCATAGGCTTTGGGGACCTATCATGGCCAATGTGCACCACTTGGTGCACTATTGGTGCAGAGGCCCAGACTTAGTGGTCCTGCACTGCTGACCTTCCTATCATGCACTGGGGAGAGGGACGTAGCAGTAGCCAAAACCACCTGAAGCTTATTGGCTTTCTCTCATGTGCTGTGTTATTCCTCTTGCTTTAGAGAAAATTCATGCCTACTATCATGAATTTACCTTTTCTGATTTAAAGATTTCTCTAGTTCAGAAGCAAAACAAGCTTTGTCTTGTCCTTAAAATACCAGAAATTCTGTGGGTTTTGTTTTCTTTCTTGTGGGTTTGGTTTCTTTTTCCTGAGGTAAACTTCACCCTAAGAGCAGAAGTATTGACCCCTTTATTCCTCAGATTGTTCTTTTTGAATTTGGGCTGAGGAACAATCATGTTCCCTGCAATTGCTCTTGCTCAAAAAAGTACCAGCCACAGTGGCTTCCTTACTTTCATAATCTTCTTCCTTCCATGTCCTCCCTGCCCCCACCACAGCCTCTCCTGCCTTAAACATTAGAGTTGATATTTTCTCTGCTTGGTCTCAGGGCTACAGTGATATTAAAAAAGAAAAGTCTGAGTAAAATGAATTGTTCCTTATTGAGGTAGACTACACGGGGAGAGAAAAAATTATGCCTTTTCCTCGGAATTTTAGCATAAGCATACAATATGTCAAAATGACAGAGTCCATAAATGTCAGAGAGAATTTTATTAGCAGAAAGAGTTAAGGATATTCAGATACAATTGTCCTGCCAGCATCTGAGCTCAAGGTTATTTTAGACACATGGGAAGTTTGACCATATCTATGGGATCATGAACTGGTCTCTCCACGACTTAATCTAAACTCTGAATAGATGGGACACACTCCATGTAGAGAAAGCTTCTAGATGTCTTACTTTTTGAATACTTGGTATTTTAATCTGATGCTTTTGAAATCAAAAGAAAGATTTACATCAAGTTAAATGGGTTCAGAAGTGGGTCCTAACATGAAATTACTTTTTTCATTAAGGACATTATGTTGCATCATTGAACTCTATGTTTTTTTCCATTGACTTCATTAGATGCAAAATTGGCCCCTTAAAGCATATGCCTAGATAAGGCATTTCATCTTCTGTGACTGCAGTACAAAAGGCAAAAAAAAAGAGAATAATATCATCCTTATCCTTGCTGTTTCTTATTTCTGTGACATGTTGCCTCTGATATTTCTGCATTTTGAATGATAAGGGCTCTATTCTCACTGGGCTGTTGTCCCATGTTAATCTGATATTCATATAATTTTGCTAGAAGAGAGCTTGTGAATGATCTCTCCCTTCTAATTTATTTAAGACTAACATTCTGCTACTGGCAAACTTTACTCCATGGTTCCCCTGTCTGTACAGTATAGCCAGATGTTTTGTAGTTTGGGTCTCTCTGCGCATCATTGTACAGACACTGCAAATACCTCTTTGTTGTACTTTTCTCCAAGAGTCCTCACAATGGAATACATGAGGAATATGTGAAAGCAGGTTGTAAACTAAACTAAAATGAAATTTTAAAATACAGAAACTACTTCTTAAAAAGCAGGAGAAATATTTTACAGATTTTTGTAGAGCAGACTGGACTATCATCTGCGCACTATGTGCATAATAGTGCAGTTGCAAAGCCTTATAAATAGTGAGACATTCATTTAAACCAACTTCTAAATAAAGATATAAAATTATGGGCATAATGTGGAATTGGCTTTGAATCAGTAATATTTGTATGGCACCAATTACTAACACACTTGCGTGCCTCTCAGCATTGAAGGCATATTCTCAGTACCACTGTCAAGGAGGGAAATGACTTCTGAAAAGAAAACAGGTATAAAATCTATGAAGATTTAAAATGCAAAACTTTTCATTTGATTTCAGTTCTTAGGCCATGATTAAATGTTTAAAGTCTTCTGAAATTTTTGGGCTTGTAGTTCTGTCTATTGTCTCAGATCTATCTGTAGTAGAGGCAGAGTCCAGAAACATCTCTTGTTAGGCACTGCTGTGGCTGGGCCAGCCTTTTTTTCAGTCTATTTCCATTCAGAATGAAGTAAGACGTGATGTGTAGGAATGATTATCAATGTTTT
>JAOEHX010018374.1:17121-27405 GCA_025448015.1 Bolborhynchus lineola | reverse complement strand
CTTTGGGCACTTTCAATATTAGGGTTACAGACATAGGACTGTGTCTGAAAAATAGAAAAATACATGTATAAAAAAGAGAGTAAACATGAGATTTGAATAGAGGGATTGCATCTGATTAAATTTTATATTCCTTTTGTATATTTATTAACTAAAAGGGGGTGAATATCAAAGTTGCTGGTTAATAAAGAATGTCAGATTATTTTTGTTGAGATTGTGAATTTATCAAGATATCTAATGGAACCTTCAGTGCAAAGTAAATTGGTAGCCCAATTGGAAATTAGCACCATTACCTAAACGATTCAGTTTATATGCAGCCAAAGGAATAGTTTGCAATCATCACATGCATTCTCAGTTCTAAATTAACTCTGCAGCTTCTCAAGAAAATGGTCTACATACTGTCATAGCCACATCTCTGCTTGTATACAGCATTATGGAAAACAAAACACATGAAGATAGTGTTGGGAAGAAAAAGAAATAAGGAAAAAAGCAATACTGGAATATTTGTAGTATACTGGTGTAAACTGCTGTTATTCCTTTCTTTTGGGTGTTCCATGTGATTCAGTGGAAACAGATAGTCTCATCTCTCATCTTCTTTTATGGATTATTTACCTGGGATGATTCATCCCTATCTTAGATGCCTGTGGTAGGATGGGATGACTTCCTCTCAGGAAGTGCCTCTACCTCTTTCCAGTGGCTAGACAAAGCCAAGATGATAACTAGTTTTAACCAGACAGAACTTTTTGATAATAACTTAAACCACATTAATTCTACCTCCTGACTTAGAAGGGCTTTAGTTTTAATGGAAAAAAAACAGAAATGGGCAAAAAATACTATAGATAAGGGCAAACTTACATGTGAGAAGAAATTGGAAAGATTTGGATCAGTTAGCTTGGGTAAGATAACTGAATAAGAGCATGCATGATTGAAAGAAGCAAAAAATAAGATGTTTAAAAAGACAAGGAACTCTTTCTGTACCAGTATTTATCTTGCATTGTAATAAAAATATGAATCACCATGTGAAAAAAAAATGCAATGAAGCTTAAGCCTTTGCTTCTATGAAGAGTAAAAATACAGGAAGTTATATTAAGTAGATTTTTATTTAGGTAACTAAATACAAACACTTAGAGTATAAGGCAGCCACTTCACAGGGAAGAGCAGTCCTCTGTGAATACCTGTTTCAATACTTAGCACTATTGGCAAGTCCTTTTACTTGCCAGTACAAGTAAAAGTACTTGTGCTTACAAATACTTCAAAGTACTTAAAAGTACTTACAAATACTGTATTATTTTTTCCTGAGGTATCTCCTATTGATTACTGTCGAAGGCTAAGTACAAGATAAAGCCAATTATTTGATCTAGTGTGGCAATTTTTGTGTTTATATTCTTTATTCTTAATGTGAAAAGGAAAGGTTAAAGGGAAAGCTAGTTCATTCTATGCAACTGGATTAGAATTTGAATTAAATCCTTTTATTACAGGGTGCAGTTGTACCAGAACATTTGTCTATAAAATGTGAAGTAGCTTTCTATAGATTGCTGTAGGAATGGATGCATTTGAAGAAAATGTGAAGTGCTGGTAGAAAATTATACTTTCTGAATCTACTCAGATTCTTGTTTTGCAAACATCGTCTTGTTATTTTTACTCTTTCCCACTACCTTTCTTATCTATAGCAATCATTATTATTAAAAGCTAAAACCTATGAATTACAAAATCTCCTATGAATGCCAGGGTTTTAAAAAGGAGTCCTGTTTACATTTTACTTCAGTAGTGCATGTAACAAAATGGTCACATTCTTCCTTTTCCATAAAATACTATAGGAAAGTTGTGTATCTGAAGTTGTCCTTGAAAATTGCACCTTTAAAATAACATTACAATTCATGCATAGTTTAAGAAAACAGTTATGTTAATCTAAAGACAGAAGATGCAATCTAACAAATGAAGTATTAAATCTATCATAACTCTATCTCTGTGGTTCATTAAGTCAAGGGTTGTGTATTAATACCAGCTGTATACATGTGACAGTATTAAGAACCACAGCTCTAGGATGTATACTCTTCCCTTTATGTAGCACAGTAACTGATATTAGTTCTGATTTTCCATTGGTTTTGTTTTATTTTGTTCTTGAAGAAAACTATGTTGTGGTTTGAAAGGGATGACCTATATTGAATGCTGTCCTCACTAGACCACATACTATATCATAAAAATAAATTAATCATAACTATTTGGTAACCTGTATATAAAACAGATCATACAAATCAAGTTTGATCACATGTTGCTGTCCTAGTTGCTTTAGTGATATTTTTGCTAGTTTTCTTCTTCAAACTAGTCTTTTAGACTGCATGCAAATTTGACTGACCCTGCGAGGCACTGTTGGTTCTGTGTTTACTCAGCTACCAAGAAGCATCTAGTTAAAACATTTCAAAACATTTTACAGTAATAGACAAGTTTCTCCAAAGTGTTTCAAAATTGAAATTGAAAATGTGAAACAGGTCGCAAAAAAATTATGTGATAGGAAGGTTATAAAGTCATTTTCATACTCTTTTAAGTACATTGTAGAAAGAGAGCTATTTCTGGAGAGGTGTTCTGCTGCTCACCTTGGAGAAAGGGTTCCATGAGAGTAACAGTAACAGCCCCTGCAGACCTTGGGTCATCCCAGACATGCCCTTCTCTTGGGCTCCATTGTGGTCTGTTAGCTGCAAAGTACTCCAGCAAGTTGACAGTTAGGTTCCACTTGGTTTTTCTCAAGGAGTTCATGAAACTCCCTCTTGAGCAAACACACTGCCTTTTCCTGCATCAAAGCTGCTTGGGTATTCATGTGTCATCTGTCTGCACCTGCAGTTTGGGAATCAGAGCTAGGATTTCATTCTAATGTATCAGTGAACATACAGTCAAAACTATGCTGCCTTTCAGTCCCATATACATATATCCTCAGCGTTCAATTTTAGCAAGTATGTATTAATCTCTGCTACATTAGTTCTGAAGTTATAACTCCTCACCACATCTGATAAGAGGAACTCGTCACTGTCAATTAGTGCATTGGTGCACTCATGTATGACACCATCTGTTAAATAGGTCAATTTTCTTATATTGTTTTTTTTCAGGACTTACTGTGAAAATTCTCTGTTACTTGAAACAGAATTTTCTTCATCATTATACTTCTTTTCTAGCTGGATCATAGCATAGTAGAATACTGTTAAGCACAAAGTGCACAAAAACTCTTCAGAATACCTATTCTTAAGAGATTATATTATTATCATCTCTGTCTCATTTCTCATCTTGTAATCAACTTCAAGATGGTACTACATAGTTCAGCTGAAGTAGTTTCATATTTGAAATAGTAGAAATTATTTGATTTCCTTTTTGGTATCGCAGTGTTTAAGACAGATGGATTTCTTTCCATTAATGTTAAGATATATTTATGAGTCCTTATAAATGTCCCCTTACTTGAAGACTTGAGTGATATTTAGGGTATAAGTCTGCCTAACTGGAGCTGATATGCTAGAGGTAAGATTTCAATTTTCATTTACTAAAACTAAGAAATACTATTAAGAAATTAAGGCATGTTTCTGTAACTGGATCAGGTGTAGAGAAGAGAAACTTGATGCCTCAGAGAAGGCTTAATGGGAGGCAGGACCTTTTCAAAAGTTTTAGTGCACGATGATTATATCATTGTTTCTGTTCCTAAAGTGAATTGATTACAGAACAATTTTTGTTGATAAAAACAATATTTTTTTGGCATCCATTTTGATAATTTGTACAGAGACACTATGATTAGTATGTCCCCGAAGAAGTTTTCATTTATATTTGTTCTTTGCTGGATAGAACGTTTCTGGATTTTCCATGGTTTTTTTAATTTAACCTTTGCACGCAAGATGTGGCATGAGAGATTCAGCTTTTTACATCACCTTAAATATATTACTGTCTTTATAAAATTTAAATGGAATTATTAAAAGTGCCAAACACCCACCTTACTTTTTAGGTCTTTTAGGCAGTTGCAATTCTGTCTCCCTGAAAATAAATCACATTTTGCTCCTCAAATTTTTAAAGTGTTTTGGAATTTTTTACATTGCCTCTTATTATTTTGCTTTTATATTAAAGGGCTCTAAAACACCTTGCTCTGATGTTTTGGGTTTGGTTTTGTTTGTAGGGGTTTTTTACAATTAGATTGTCACTGACATGGAATATCCTGGTTCATGTAAGACATGCAGTGACACTACATTTGGAAGAAACAGAGAATGCTTTTCTACTCAGACGTTTATATGTACTTCATTATCATTGTAGCCAAGTAATTTCCAGGTCAAATAGCGGTAACATGTAAGTGTGATTCTATTTTCCTTCATCATTTTCTATTACGGCAAAGAGAAACTTGTTAAATTTTTGTGAATTTGTTTCAAACTAACTTCTGTGTTAGTATTATAAAAGAACTAGTTATCAACATTAAGATCCAAAAAGTACTTCTTGTGCTCAATAGCAAGTCACGATGCTTTAGATGTTATGAGCATTTGTTCTACTGCTTTAGACTATTCCCTGTCAAAGCTCTATCTGCAGCACAAAATAAGCTTTGTTGTTAATGGGACAGAGCTGCAGGTTCTCAGTTGGTCCTTTAAGTATTCTGTTCCTATACTATTGGGCACCTTTAAGATAATGACAAAGACATAAAACTTGGGTAAGTATTTTATGGAGCTAGTGTAAAAGATTAAAGTAGATTTGATGTGCTTATGGTACCCTGGGTTGTAGCGGAAATGCGCTGCTGTGTTTTGTGCTATTTTGGGTTTCCTAAGGACTAATGGCTTCATGCCCAGTATATGGCATTGCTGTAGTACAGCTGAAAGGTGACAGAAATGTGTGTTAGAGAGGCAAAATCATCAACAGCAAAGACAGGATGAATTCTTGTACCTGTTTTAGAGTTACTGTCAGAGAGAGAAGTCCAGGATCAGTTCTAAATTATAGACTGACTTGCCAAAATGGGAGCGTGGAATGTCAGCCTGTAGGTACTTCACTGTGCCACAAGCTCCATTAAGTGTTCCTTCCTGACATCATGCCCAACTTACATTTTTCTCTGTTTCTGCTTCCACCTTTTGATTTTTATCCATAAGCTCAAATACTAAGGCAGTTTGGTGACGTTTGTTGTGATGCAAGTGATGCAATATTGTAAAAGGATGAAACTTTGTAATGCCTACATTGTGTTTTCACTAAAGGTCATGCAATGTTTCTGTTCTTTCAGTCTCTATGCCTGTATTTTAAATAAGGTTGAAGAAAAAGGGAACTATGAGGTACATATTGTGGATTGTCTGACAGTGACAGTAATGCTCTTTCCATCCTCTGTCCTGTAATAAATTCAGATCATGACAGGTGATTGGTAGTATTCAGTTTAAAGTGTAGGCAGCAAGAATATAATAAGATCTAGCAAGAATATCTTTTGAACATGCCATTGGATTTGGGTGTGTGCATGCTGTGCTACCACACCACATCAATGTGCTGTCTTAACTTGTGAAGCTTAAAGCATAAACTTTGCTGCAATGTGGCAGCCACAGAGAGATGAGTAGATGTGCATTTGAAAGCATGAGGAAAAAGAAGGCTGTTCATGAAAAAGAAACATTGATGAGTGTGAGATCATTGTGTCATTCATCAAGAAGGACATTTGCCACTCCCATCAGTTTTCATGGTGGGTTTGCAGGCTTGGACAAACAGGCAAGTTCAACTCACCACCTCTCAGCCTATTCATGTGCTTGTGACCTTCAATACTCAACTTTTAATCTTTTCAGAAAGATAGCATCCTTTCTGCTATGTCTGCTTTGTCCATGCTGAACATTGCTTCAAGAATGGTTTAGAGGAATGAGTGTTGGAACACTGTCATTACTCTATTCTTTTAAAATGCATGCTTTTTATTTGAAACTTTTGAGATCTGATTCTACCTAGCTTGCAAGATCTGACAGTGCAGCTTTAAAGAGTAAGAAAACACATGAAATATATGTGTGTGTCCTCCTGAAGTCTGCATGTTAGCTAGCATTTATCCCAAAGAAGAAACAACTGAAGGTAGCATATTGTTGATGCAGTTCTCCCCTCAGCTAGTAAATAATTTGTTCTCTACTTTAAAAAATAATTTTTAAAACTTGAACACCATTGAAGGTGAGGCAAAGTGCATTTCTACCTTAATAGTAATGCCAATCTAAGCGCTTCCTTAAACAGTCCTACCTAACTGAAACTTCTGACTGCTAATACTCCAACAGCATGTCCCGTTTCAGGAAACAAAACCAGGGTTACCTTCATAATTCTTCCGTGTCTACTGAAGATCAGAATGGCTTTTCTCAACACTTAGGTTTTTAAAGAAGTGAAATTAATATACACATTAGTAACAAAACAGCTGTGGAGCTCTGCAGGAATCCCATCAAAAAGGAAGCAAGCAGGGTGAGTAGAAAGAACCATATGGTTAATCAGAAGAGAAGGCAGCTTGTTGAAGAAGCTGTCATCCTTGAATCTTCAGTTGGTGGATCATTTTGTCCTCAGTAAATGAACTTTAAAAAAAAAATATTTTTGGTGGTGGTGGTGATATTAGTTTTGTAATCCCCAGAGAAAGCAGAATTGAAGTTCTCAGTCAGACAGTGAAGACATAAAAGAAAATTCTAAGTTACGTGTTCTTAACATTTAATCTGAGGGAAAAGGCAGTAAAGCGGTTATGTCTGACTCATAGCAGGCGTGCAACAGGTTACCCTACAAAGCTTTTAACATTGGTCATGTCACAAAGAATATGTTGAAGGCCAGCAGGATGAGAGACAAGTTTCATTTACCCATACTGTTCTGAAGCTCAGTGCATCAAGGTTTGGGAGAACATTGTAAGTGGCTCTATAGCGCAAATGAACGTAGAAAAAAAGGATATCAGTAATAAGGTTAAATAGAACTTGCATACAGTAGACAAACATAATTTTGAAAACTTTATCAATGGGGTGCATGCAATGGATGATAAAGTTTTAACTGATGGTTCCATTAGAAATTCAATCCAGATTTTTTGACTGAAACAGATAGTGTCAGAAACAGTAGAAGGGCAGTAAAGGAAGATCCCTGGATTACAAGGTAAGTTACATTTCTTCCATACTTCTGCTTCCTTGGACCAAAATCTAACATTATTTGTTCTTAGTGAAAGAAGCAGTGATGTTCTTCGGTGCCTTCACCTTATGAAAACACCTTGGGTTTCCTGTGTAGGCTGCCTCCCTGTGACATTCACGTTGGATTTCCATAAATAGTTCAATGACAAATGTTATTTTAATAGAAAATGGGCTTTGGATTGTCACAACCACATCAGAAGAGTGAAGTTGAGGTAGACATTGCTAGGCCTGAATGGTGCTGGGAACTTAAGCATAAAAACTATGCTCAGAAATACTTGCAGAAAGGACTCAAGGCCTTAATCATTCATAGCCAGGAAACCTGCTGGCCTCTGATGTCTAAGTAGGATGCAGCATGTGAAGTGTAGAAAATATTTAATGAGGCAAGAAATGTATTGTGAGAGTTGCAAGAAAATATGGCTGAATGGCTCACAGTACTTAAAAGCAGTTCAGATATCCTCATGGTAATTCAGGAAACTGCACTCCTTAGCACTTCTCTGAAACAAAATCATAGAATTGTTTGGGTTGGAAGGGATCTCAAACATATAGTTCCAACCCTCCTGCCATGGGCAGGATGCCTTCCACTAGACCAGGCTGCTCAGAGCCCTGTCCAGCCTGACCTTGAACACTGCCAGGAATGGGGCATCTACAACAAATAACTTAAAGAAAATGCACAGCTTCTTTTTACTCACAGTATGCACCTAAATAATGAGATAACAGGGAACTTGATATATAGATTTTGAAAACATATGTTAGAAATATATATAAATATCATACGTAAGGCTACAATAAATAGGGAAAAAACCCACTGCTATTCTTGGTATAACCTGAAACCAGGGAAATGTAAATTGCAGAGAAATAGTGATTTGAAGACCCAGCCTTGTGTGCTTCGCATGCTTTTGTCTCTAATTCAGAAGGACTGGTATATAATATTGCTAAGTTTTTGTTGACTAAGTGTGCAAGAAAAATTATGTGCAATTAAGAAAATCCCTCTAGTTCATGGACTATTACAGAAATAAGTTATTCATACATGTGGTATATCTCATTTTCATCTGCTTTGAGAAAATGGTTGTTACATAGCAATGCATAAAGCACCATGTATTATGCCTCCATACGTAGACATGTAATAAGTTGCAACTGTGCATGGAAAATAGGGGCCTCTGTAACTTGTTTCACATAATACGTCAGTTAACTGGAAACTAAAGGTGTTCGGAAGCAAGTATTTAAAATTCCTCACATTTCGAAATGTATATGTACACAGAAGTCTTTTTATATTTAGCTGTGGTATCTGTTAAGGCTGATTTGCCCAAACTTAAATGTATCATTAATGTTTTTAAGTCATGCATTAGAGAATAAATTATTTAGAAAGTCAAGTAACCATTTCTATCACTTCTGAAGAAATATTCTTTTTTTCTTCTTGGAGCAGTAACCAAAGGAAACCCCTATTCATGTAGAATGCTGGGAGAAGGAACCTTCAAGTTTTTATTCTCAGTGGTGTATCCCATATGTTATATTTCTCTTCTTGTATATCCTTTATGTGATGTATCTGGTCTCTGATCTCTCTGATCTCTATGAAAGTAAAAGTAAGAACCATCCATCTTTAGTAGTATAATTAATGCTCTCTAAAAATGTTTACATAGTGGAGAAATATAAACTAGTTTTAAGACAAATTCTTCACATGCGTATATCAAATGTATGGCCATAACATCAGAGATCTGAGCAAAGTTTAATTTATCCTGACTCTTATTGATTTCTGGGGCTTGTCCTGTTGAGCTAACCAGTTGAAAGCCAGCTCAATGGTAATGTCTGCTGGCTCTACAGTGCATTCACTACTTTCTTTTTTTTAGGAATAAAAATGGTTGCTTAATGCTCTGATTTACTACTTAGGACAGATACTAAAGTATCTAGAGAAATACAGAGTAGAATTAAAATCTTTGACCTGTATTTTTGCATGTGTTGGAGAGATATGATTGATTAATGATAATAAAAAATGTGTATAAATCAGATAGATACAGTACATTTTTAATTATGCTCCTACTTTGTGAGGTACTGCTTATGTGAGAGTCTCTCCATATAAAAAGAGGAAATATTATGGCCAAATTCTGTATTAGTGTTTTTACCTTAGTAACTACAAGATCGGACCATATTGTTATGGGGTTAGTTAAGAAAAAGCTTAAGTGACTGATTAATATATACAGCTGTTTATAATATATAAGGATAGGATGTATTTGCATGTGGGTACTTTTCTGATAAGTACTCATTTCAGTGAATTAATAAACATGAAGCTTCAAGAGGAAACATATGAAACATTAGTCTTTTAGGTTATTCATTTACTCTACTTAGATTTGCAGTTAAAATATTCCTGTCAGAAGGAAAGTACCATTTATCTAATCCAGTTTCCTATGAAAATACACTTAGGTGATTTTTGGAGTCTTCAATTATATAATTGTATAAAAGAATAATTTATATCTCACTGTCAGTAACTTGTGATGCTGATTATTACTCAATTTTCAGTGAAAGATCAATCTACCCGAGGCACTACACATCTTGAACTATCTATATATATTTTACTAAGAGTGCTAAATGAATAGTGACCTGTGAAATAAAGATCAATATGCTGTGACATAGCATTTTCATAATCACAAGGATGAATGTATCATTTGCTTCAGCTAGATGAAAATGAAAATTTAACACTCCAAGGCCATTTTCAGATTACATTTGGCGAGATTCCAAAAATCCATAACGTTTAAATAAATGTAGTGTTTCTTCAGATTACAACAGCTAACTTACCAGTTTGTTTGTCATTTATTTATCACTCAACATGTCTTGCTAATCTCTGCTGAAAGGTTATTCAAAAAGTGATTCTTAATTTAAAGAGCCATTAGTGGCTTTCAGGGTGTTGAACAAACACCACGTAAAGTTAAGAGCCATTTTTCAAAAACAGCTTCCAAACAGGCACATGTAGTGAATACAAACGTTAAAGATCTTATTTATGCCCATGACTCAGATATTTTGGGTGAAAATTAATGGCAAAACTCCCATTACCTTCAGTTTAGCCAGCATCAGCACTAACTTCTAAAACTCTTATGATCTTCCAGAATTAAATTCTGAGAATACATCATAACAGTAAAAAAATAGATTTTGCCATTTGATTATTATACATTCTCTCAGGTATTTAAATCTGTAC
>JAOEHX010018374.1:0-17021 GCA_025448015.1 Bolborhynchus lineola | reverse complement strand
ATTTCTGGCAAAAAACACCCAGGTATTAAAGCGTTGAATCATACAGTATATTCATGGGGATATTTCAGTGCGATGCCAGAAAACAGTGTATTTATCTAGCAAGAAGTTGATTTGGAGAAATCTCCAGGAACTCGCTAACAAAGTTTAAATCGACAAGCAGGTATTCTTTATTGCCTTGCAGGGTGCCATGAGGGATAGCTCCTCCTAGTGTGTCTTGTCTTGAGTGTCAACCAGGCTGTGATTATATTGTCCTTAAACATACATATTCATTGAGTTACTTAAGCATTGCATCATACTTCTAGAATTCCTCCCCCATGAGCCCTAAAACGTGATAGTGGACTTTGGGACCTCTGGTGGTTATTTCTTCATCATCTTCCTCTTCATCACTTTGTTTTAGGATCATTGTCATGTCAGTAACCACCAGGCAGGTTCTGTCGAGTTCTTGTACAATGTTTATCTTAGCCATTTCCTTATCTTTATAGTTGCTAACAAAGCCTAAGGTCCTTGAAGTTACTTATTTACAACCCCATTCTTCAATCAACCCCGTTCTTCAAAATGTAGAGATAAATGTGTTTAGTTCCTGGCAAAATGAACATCAGACATTTCCATCATAGCAGGATTGTACTGGTTGTGCCTCTAATATCTGTGAGTGTTGAACAGATGTTCGATTTGTTAATTTTTTCTAGTCTTTAGTTATAACCTATTATTAATTACCAATCTGATAATTAAGTTAGTAATCTTTATAAGTCCTTGAAACAAAGATATCTCCTGAGTTCTTTCTTGCTTTACTCTCTTTCTTCTTTCCTTGCTCATATTTTTCTAGTAGTCTAGAAAATTACAGAAATGTGCTTGTAAGATCTGTGGAGAGGAGGAGAAGAATGGTTCTGACTCAGACTAATTAAGTTGCACATAGTTTTTGTAGGTGTTTAGATGTTTCCAATTCATTTTGAGGTATAATCATCAAATACATGTTAGATATAATTAAGTTTTTATTTGTAGGCTGGAAAGTAGAGCCCAAGTGAAAGAGTCAGGTGAATTGAGTGGTGTAGATGTCTAGTCAAATTACTGGATAATTTAAATAGGCCTGAAATTAGTTCTACTGTATGTATGTCAATGTTTTCCCTTTTAATTGTGGCTCTCTGATTTCTCTTGGTTATCTAATGCCAAGTATTTTAAATGAGGGACTTTAGGGAAAATGTAAAATTGATTGAATGTCAACATGAGTAATCAAAACATCAGATTTTTCCATCAATTTTGGTTTAAACATGGAAATGCTACCATCCCATGCTATGAACAAAGAGACTTTCTACTCTTCTTCTTGGGCAGAAGCAGAAGCTTCTTGCAAATGCAGAATATGACAAACCTGCTGTCACATGCCTGACCTGCTGGAGGCGTTGGTCTCAGTGGAAGGTTGGAGGTAAGCTGCAGCTCTTCCCAAAGTGCCCTCAGCACAAACAGAAGGTGCCCATAGTGTTCCACTGGTGGGCTGGGGGAATCAGTAAGCACACCGTGAGAGACTCCTCAGAAGGAATAAATCTGCACTAGTTGCCTCTTACACTTGTGTTTTAATGCTGGCAGTACAGCAAATGCTTTCGTAGTTGATATTTAGTGAGAGTTTTCATGGCTTATGACCTTCTGTTTTATAGGCTGCTGAGTTAAGTGGAAACTAGTTATGTTGAGGTTTCACATGCATGACTAAGAGGTAGATTTTACTAATTGTTTTTAATCAGATTAATGAGGAATTTATTTTTTGTTACTGCAAGTGACTACTACAGTGATATAACTTGGCACCAGAGATTTGTGCATTAAAAAAAAAAAAATAAATCACTTATTAGAAACTGTGAATAGTAAGTAATTGGACATTTTAGAAGGATTTTGTTTACTGGCAGATGGATGATGTGACACATGTAATGTATATGCAGTATTGCCAACTGTAGACATTAGAAATCATGAGTCAGACCCTTAAAAGTCTTGAGAGTGATTAAGCAAATGTGAAGATTATCTCCTGTTCTTTGGGCCCCTAGGGTAACATGAGTCAAGCTTGTGACAACGCTTGCTTGAGACTTCAGAAAGGAAAGCTGAGTTTTTCTGGCTAATCACATCTAGTAAAGTTGGAGTTCTAGAAAAAAAAAAAAAAGGCAGAAAACCTTGCAAGATTGGCAAATCATCGGGTTTTTGCCAATGCTCTAATGAAGCAGGGTGCCATTAATCTGAAAATAATCAAAGACTGTATTTATTTGTGAACATCTGTGCCAGCATAGTACAAGCCTCGGATAGAAAGGTTTTCTGGGTGGGGCGGTTGTTTCTGCTAATCTACAAAACAGTCTGCCTTTGCCAAAGGCAGAAGTATAAATTTGTAGATCACATTTTTTTTACTTGTTTGAAATGTCTATTAATAAAGTGAGGGAGATAAATTGTTTACCATAGTAACAGAATTACCCTTTTCGCCATGAAGAAGTTGATGAAATCATGCATTGGAAGAAAACGGGAAGCAAGATAACTTCGCTTTCCAGCTGTGTGTGTAAGGCTAATATGTTGTTTATGTTGCTCAATCTACCTGTTGAATTATGTGTCTCTGGTTGTGATGAGAGAGACAAGAAGTTGTTGCTGTTGCCTTGGGCCTAGCTCTGTCAAAGACGGTAGGCATCTAAAATAAAATCTATGCTGAGGTCTGTGTAAGCCAAAGGAAATAATCCAGAAATCCTTTCTCTCTCCAAATCTAGAATGTCAGTCTATATGACTGTAGTTGCCTAAGCTTCTCCAGGGAAGTTATTTAAAGAGCTGAATTGCGCTTTTAGCACCTATGCCAGGTTTGCAAGGCCATTTGGGACGTAGAGGTTGAACACCGTCTTTGCCCTTGCATCTGCTAGAGGGTGCATGCCTCTTGCCAATGGCAGTGCAAGTCACGTTACAGCGAGAATAGCTACCAGGAGGAGGAGCAGACTGGAAATGCAGTGGTAAGTCCCTTTGATCCACTTCATAATCGACCTTTAAATCGGTGTGAGATGTGCGTTTCATAACTACTTAACCTGAGAAGTCTTGCTATGCACCCTGCAGACCTTGCTGCATGAGGCCACATTTTACACTGCTTGTAACGCTGTCTCAATATGCAGACAGGGCAGTGAGGGTTACAGACCTGGAAGGAAGTATTTTCTTCCTCATGGAGGTGGAGAGTAATATACAGTTCTTAGATTCCCTTTTATGCACACTTTGATACATAATAGTCTCTGAGAAAGGTACATAAATTATAAGGATCATCAAATGACCTGCAGGTTCAAAACAAATAAGAGGCAGTACTTAAACTTAGAGCAGGTGTTCAAGCCATGGGCTTCACATCGGTTTAAGAGCTGTTAGACAGATCCATACAATAAATATTCATCACGAATAATTACATGCATACATACATATGTAGTTTATAAAATGCCTGAATGTACAGTGAATACCCCAAGGGAGGGTAGATCAGTGAAGTATCACTTCCCATATCCCTGGACAAGTTACCTCAATAGCTGATCAATCTCTAAAAAAAAATGAAATTTAGTATATAAACTTTTCTAGCTTTGGCTTCAACTTATGCCTATCAGCATGACTTTCCTTGTAAGCTTAAAAGGTTACTTACTATCCAAAATATTTTCCCTGGAGATATACTTCTGGTCTTGATTTGAATGGATCAGTTCTCCAATCTTCTTTTCTTGAACAGAGTATTTTGATTTCTCTTTATAAAACATGTTTTCTAGTACTCATACAAATACTCTAGTTTTCTAAATTCTTTTAAGTTCTCAATTAAAGTTCCATAGTGTCCTTCTTGAAGTGCACGCACCAGAAAGCAGGCACAGTATTTTCTTCATAATTTTCCTAACACGTTATTCTGAAATAAAATCAGTCCTGTATTTGTTTCAGATATTATCCTTATACACCGAAGGTTCATATTCACCCTCCTGTGCAAAGCATCACAACTTTGTTTGATAACTTTCTATGACTCAGTCTTTTGCAGTCACTGCTTTCCAGGGCAGCATCTCAATTTTGTAATTGTGACCTGCAGTCATCCTTCCCTAGTGAATAAGTTTGCATTTCTTTGGTTTATAGCATAAGGTGTTTGAAAGGATCCCTTTCACTAAGAAACTGCATGACTGGTCATCTCCAGCTATCACGTTATCCCTAAAGACTCAATTAAGGGTGATCGTCATATCAAACTTGTCCTTACCTGAAAAGCAATAGAATATCATAATTTTTTAGTCTTAATCTAGAGCCAACAGTAGGCTGAAGGAATTGATTTTGTTTAAATATTTCTATAATGACAGGGTGTCATTTTGTCTAGTTTATGGCCATGTAAAGTTTCTCATTTCATTAGGAAGCTTGAACTTTGCATGATGTCTGTCTATTTCACAAGAGGTTAATAGATCATTGATAACAAAGTTAAACACTCCTTCACATTGTTTATTGCCAAGAGATGAAAGGAATCTTACCAAATGACATTGAAAGTTCCAAAGAGGTAGGAAGTTGCTAGTCTGAGTGATTCTTGAAAAAGATGTAGGATTAGTAATTTTTATTGGAGGGGAGAATAATATTTCAGTCTTCAGGGAAAGCAGCAGCACATATTCCAGAGACCCTCTTCCACAAAGACAAAATTAAATATTTAGTATGTTTTTCAGAAGAAATCTTTCTTTAGTTACATGATTTGAGAGTCATTAATATCTTGAAAGCTGGGTAATCTAGAGGAGCTGCTTGGAACCGAGATGCAGTTTTCTGTTTTCTCGTATAAGTCTTGGTAACCTTTCTAGCTGTGTTTCTGCATTTGAAGCTGTTGTAAATAAATCATTTCCTGTTTTACATAGGCTTTTCTCGAGCCTGTTTTTAGAGTAAGTGTCAAACAGGACATTCTATCCCTTTCTATAAGGCTTTCTTTAAAACTGAATTACTGTACTACTTCTTTAGGGTAGAGAATCTCTTTGAAACTTCCAGGGCATTCACAGGATAGTAAAATGTATCTCTGCTAAACAGCGTGGATCATTTCGGAATTTTCAGTTTTGTCTATGTAGAAGATGCATCCCACCTTACATGCTCCAAGATGGTAGGAATACTATCATTGGACCCTAATGGTGATGGCAAAGTTTTCAGCACTATAATTCTAGCAGTCTTTGTGTCATCTGTAAATTTGATCAGTATTAATCATAAATTTTATTCCAGGTTATGAATAAAATTGTGGACTGTACATTGGTATAAACCTATCAAATATTTTTCTAGTTAATAAGAGGATGTTGAGATCCAATAATTAATCAATTTTTTAATGGTTTAATTTTCTTGTGTCATATTTCTATAAGAAAGCTTGACAGAACTAAGACAAATACTTTACAGAGTACTAGTTTGTCAGCCTCATTTGTAACTGCGTCAAATAATTTTGCAAAGTGTGTTTGGTAAAACTTAACCCTGTGTGTTAATGGCATTAATCAAATTGCCATCTTCCAGCAGCTTATATCATGGAAATAAATATTAAAAAATTTTATGTTTCAAAGACTCTTTTTAACTATTGAAATATTCACTTTAGCATACACAAATATACAAATTAGCTTCTTTTTCTTGCAACCATAGGCCACAGGTCTTCCGTTAACATAATCTTTGTTTCAAAATAGGCTGCTTGCAACATGTGGAAGGTCATGGGGAAATTTGGGAAATTTTAAATGTAGGTTTGCAGTATCTAAAGACCTAGAGGTCTTGGGTTGCATATTCTGTTATGGAACTTTGTAGATCTTTGCCACAGGTGATTGAGTTTAGGGAATTAAGGATGAGGTCTCCGAAACAAATTTGCACTGAAAGTGCTGAAGTTGCATGAGTCAGTTTTTACCTCCCATTCAATACACATAATGATACTTGTCCTGTTGAGGGAGCTTTGAGATCCTAGTATAAGTTGTACTACACAAAAAGCATTTTTTTAGTTCATTAATTCTTTGTATAGAATTGAAGTGGTAGAACTCTTGAGCTCTTCAAAAGCAATACTAGTGTTGGAAATCTTCAACGAAATGTAATGTCTGCTTTACATAATGTCTTTTGGGTTTTAAGTACCAAGTCTCTTTACTCTTACAGAGAAGTCGATCAGGATTCTGATGATTGCACCAGCTTCAAAGAGTTTGAAACTGCAATGAAGTGTGGACAAAATGTAGTCTCACCAGTGTACTTTGCCTGAGGAATATTCTCTGGTGAAAAGACAAAGTGAAAACTTCAGATCTCAAGATATCTAAAAATCAATGAAACTTCATTTGTTTCAGCCAGCATTTTAAGAACTTTGGCTGTAAATGTAGCTCTGAAGGACAGCCTTTGAAGCTTTACTGTTGACAAGTTGGGTGTATTAATTTACATGTGTATGTGTGTGTAGAATACTTAAAATATTTGAAATCTCAATTGGTTCCCAATCACTCTAGTCAGGAACTGAAACTTGGTGCGTTTTCTTTTTGATTTAACACATGAAAAAGGAGCAACTCCAATTTCCACTTACTTTGAAATTTATTTGTTCACTTCTTCAACAGTTCTTTGTTGACAGACCAAAATATCTCATGTTAGAAACTGATTAAATTTATGGTAACTAATGCTTGGAGTTTTTTTAATCAGTAGTATGTTTGTCTTTTCTTTATTGTTTCACTCTCATATATTTCTCTTTTTATGTATTACACATTATTTTTAATTTCATATTTTTTGGTTAATTAGCTACATTATTTAATTTTTAACAGTTATGAAGAATTTTGTATGTAAGAAAGTAAAGCATAAATATTTATCTTTCTTTTTTTTTAAGCAATTTTTTAAAGAGAGTTAAGCAATCTTTAGAGTATACATCAGGAAGCTCAGTTTCACAGGCTGAAAATTCTGTGTATTCAAACTTTCATTTGACTTTCAGGGAAGAGTTTGGATTTATATACTCCAGCAAGATTAGAGAATTTCCAGGAGTTGAGGGTAAGAAAGTATAATGTAGAATCTATCATTACCTACAAAGCTGTCTTCTCTCTCTCTCTTATCCAGTAACTGTGAGATGTTCTTGTGTGCTGTAAACTTATACAGACACCCAGCCCAGCTGTGCTGTAGTGAAATAAATCTTTCTTATTCACTTTATTTTATCTGTGAACATTTAATTTCTACTGCCTTTGTGTATTCATATTAATAGTAACAGATAATAGATATTTCATTATAGGCACTGTGTCCTATCATCTTGTCCACTTAATCACTTCATTTCTGTTTACCTGCCAGTTGTAAAGTTGCTTGAATTAGAGATTTCTTTTGAAACTACCCAGAAGGAATCCCTTCCATAGTTGAACTTACAGCCTGTACCATATACTTAATACATCTGTAAATAGATAACAAATAATAATTATCAGTAAGAGGAATGGGGTGTCAATTCTAAAGAGAGTCATGTATTTCTTTCAAATTTTAGTGAGGCATTCAAGAGTAAGATTTACAGGTAAAGTACCTGTAAAATGGTATCTGTGTTTTCTGTTCCCATTATATGTATGTATCTCAGTTGGTACAAGCAAAGTAAAATCTTTATTCTTTTTTTGTAATTCCAAGGTAGATAACACAGAAATAAGGAGAGGAAGTTGGAGACACTGAATATATCAGGAGGTATATCTGATACTATATAAAAAACCCACAGGTATCCATTGGACGATATGAGCTGTAACTCAGATAGCATGCTTTATGTGCTAATCAGTGGGAGTGAACTAGATTAGATGTTTTGCCTTAGAAATGCCATTTCCCAATAGATGAATGTTTTCATAAAGGAATCATCACCATGGATGTTAATTAGCAATATCATCCCAGCTTCTTCTGAGATGCAGGAAACTGAATTATTATCCCACAGGGATGGTCTCTGCAGGTCTAGACACATTAATGAAAAAATGTATGATGGTTTGCTGTGATATTACATGCATTGTATTTTTTTGGTCAATAGACTTCAGTTTCTGTGGTGTCTAGACCATTTCTAGACACTGACTCCATGAAGCATTATTTTATTATGATGCATCATTTTGTTATTATTTTACTATTCAAAAATAATTATTCAGTTCATAAGGAACCATTAAAAATCTATGGCCTCTTGCTTATATTATTAGACCAACTGTGGTTTGTTGTCTAAATATCTGACAATATATCTGCTATATTGTACAAGTATAGTGTTAAATACTATAACTGACTAAGTTCTTTGTATGTTTTTAATTTTAAGAAATATATGTCTTGTATATACAGCAAGGAACTCTAAAGAGGAAAGTATTATCTATCTATCTCCTTAATTTCTACATGCTTTCAAACATAATTTTCTCAAGGATTTGGAATGTTGCTATGAACCTGAATTACTGAGAACATAAACACCAGGAGAAGCCAATGAAATTATGTTACCATCTTAAAAATTATTTTTTTTAGTGAACAAAACTGTATCAAAGTATCATAAGTGTTCTGTCTACTTCTCCCATGGAGCCTGAAGCTGCAGGTGACCACAGCTGCGTGGAACTGAGTAGGCCCTCATGTTACTCTTCTGCTTAATAGTTGAATGAAAATTAGTTGCTAACTGGTACTTATCTGGGTTTTAGCTAGGAAACTGCAGAAACACTTCAGGTATCACTACACATTGATAAAATTAGGAATGACAATTATTAGATGGGTTAGGTGGTGACCTATTCTCAGTAATGATTTGGGAAACAATAAAAGGAATAATTACCCAGCTATTGGATGAAAGAGGCCGCATGCTCTTCACTTTTGTATGTTCTCTATTGCAGGTTAAATTCTTGTCTGCAACATTTCCAAGCATGGAAGGAAGGACATCAATGATATGAATGATATGAGCCCAGATAAGTTTGCTTTTCTTTGATGGCAACCATCTTTCGCACAACCCTGGGAAATGAATTGTGTCCCAGCACTGAAAAAGTGAGTTGCAGTAGCTAAAGAGCCATAGTTCTTTAACAAATAGTTGTTCATGTACAGAGCAGAACAGAGGTGGAACTTCAGGATTTACTTACCAGCATGTTCTACTGTTTTTTTCAAGTTTATAAGCATATTTGCTTTATTAGATTTTTTGTTGTTTTCTGGTGCCTCAGCTAGTTAACAGGCAGGATTTCTTTGTTAAAAATATCCATAAAAGGAATATTAACTTTTTTCAAGTTTTCAAGCAAGGAATCATCTGTTTAAACTATTTGTAAATTGATACTTTATGCATGTAGCTTATTGCTTCCACTTTTTAGCAAATAGATTATATAACCATAAATACTCTCCAAGTATATTTGTTTTGTTCCGCTGAGGCTTCTGTAATTCATTATTGTTGAAATCTAGTAATTTGTAATATCCTTTTAAACGATTTGGAGGATTTAGATGTTTTGCCAGGATCTGTAGTGACAGGACAAGGTGCAACTGTTTTAACTGAAATAGGGTAGATTTAAATTGGACAAGCTGTTCAGAGGAGGTCTGGATGCCACATCATTAGCAGTGCTCAAGGCCAGTTTGGATGGGCCTTTAAGCAACCTGATCTATTGAAAGATGTCCCTGCTCCTGGCAGGGTGCGATGGATAAGATGACCTTTAAAGATCCTTCCCAACCCAAACCCAAATGGTTCGATTTATTGATTAAATGAGCATCTGTTAAACTATGGTCTTCAGGCAACATGACATTCCTGGTAGCATGCACTGAAATCTAGGAGGGATTTGACTGAAAAAGAATGCAAACAATGAAGCTTAGTATCAAGATTGTCCTCACTGAAATATTTTGTTTACTTTTTTTCTTCTGGTATTTCAAATAAGGAATATTTCATCCTTCTATTCAGTAATAAGAAGAATAAAAAAATAAAGATGTGCAGTAGAATATGCGATATGTCCCTATAAGGCTCCCAAAATAAAACTTTGTGTAAAGATAGTACATTAGGTTTGCCACAATGTTACTGTGTCTTCTATCTTTAATCAGGGGAGTGGGGGTGGCTGATAAGTCAAACCAAGTAACTAGCTGATACACAAAATGTCACAGTTCAAAGAAAAGCTTTGGCATGACTCTCATTTACTATAACGTATCTGCTTTACACTTCTCTGGCAGTAAAACACAATCTTAAAATTAGAATGAATTAGAGCTGCATTCGTGCTTTGATTCCTCAACACTTCTTTAGGAAGGCTGCCCAGATATGAAGAAGAATCAGACCTGTTTGTATAACTTTTTGTGTGGAGATTGCCAATAAAAATTCAAGAAAATGTATTGCGCCATTGTCCATAAAAAGCAAGAATAACAAGTGGATTTTTTACTCACAGCTGTTGCTGCTGAATGGTGGTCACCTTAGGCCAGTGTACAAGATGTGTTAGGGAGACCCTCCTGTTGAGTCATGAGGTTCAGAAAGGACCCCTTTGCTTTCCAGCTCATCCTCAGATACTAGACAGGCTGGATGTGGCTGGATCCAGTCCTAGGCTCAAACTTGGCCAACGGTTTATATCTGAGGGTTGTATAGTGCTTGCACCTTCTTATCCAAATTTGTCCCAGATGCCAATATTGTCACATTACAAGAGGGTTTCCTCAAGCCCTTTGTATTTGACCAGTCTGCCAGTTTCACAAGAAAGACGAGACCATCGTCCCCAGCCAGCCCACCTGCATACTGGATAGCCCACCTAATCAGAGGGTAATATGTCTGACCTATTTAGGGACCTGCACCGACAGCATCACCAAATCAAATCCTTTATTTCGAATATTCAAGTATCTAAAGACTTACACAAACTAGACTTCAGCTGAAGTCTTTCATTACTTAAAATAAAAGTGTGTGACAGGATAAGGTTCGGCGATAACGTACTGTCTTCAAAAACAAGCTTGAAGTGATATGTAGCCGGAGTATAATCACTAATAACAGCTAGCATGAGCTGGTCATTTAACACACGGAAGATAAAGTTCTTACCCAATAGGTGTCCCTATGGAGGAGGAGATAGGTTCAGCCCATTGGCTGATCCCAGTAGGTATGATGGAGTCTTGCCTCCTTTTCCTTTCCTAATTTCACATATTTATACAATTTGTTTCAGATTAGTAACTCCCTGTAACCCTACTACTACATACAGAGTGGTGAGCCAATTTACATAAGGTCACATCATTGATTTTCTTACTGCATGTGCTCAGGGAAGGGTCTTTGACCTGGGCAGGGGTCTTTTGACCTATGGGCGTGATTTTTACTATTATAATGAGGGTATAATGAGGATAACTCATTGGAAAGACACCCTAATCATGTTGTGCTGACGCACAAAGCTATATTTTTAGTGTTCATGTGTATCAAGGATCTGCCAGTCTTTAAGGATAGTTTGTCCTGATCAGAGATTCTTTAGCCCTGTTTCTCAGTCTGCCTGCACAAGGGCAAAGCCTTCTTTCCCACTATTAGTTCTTTGTCTGTGGATGTTGTTCATCCTGACTTTGTTGGAGGCCCTTGTCCAGGCTTTTCCATTCTAACAGAAGTTTCAGTTTTTCAAGCCTGTGCCTATGGAGTTTGAGTGACTCTAGTCAAACGTACTTTGTTACTGATGGGTGTAACATTCTCATGCCTTGCTTTTAAAAATACAAATCTAGTTTCCTTGTTTGGCAGCTGCTGTGTGGTTTATCAGGACATGGAATCTTCAAGTTCCCCCTCCTGCAGGGAGTATAACAGAGCTTTGTTTTGGTGCCTTCACTCCTTTCCATTCTCTGTTCAGTTTATCCACACATAGGCCAAGGTTGCAGGGTTGCCTGGGGAGCTATCATAGGGTAGATTCCATGCATGCCAACTGCATCCCCTCCTGGAAGCAGCCTTTTACCCTGAGGTCTCTGTAGTGTTATAATGTAACTTTCAGGAACTAGGAGGAAGTGGTCTCTAATGTCCCCCATTTTCCCACAGTTGTTTAAAGATCTGTATCTGAGCCTCTTATTTTCAAAAAATAAAAACAGTGATGAATTTTGGAGGATCCCAGAGGTTGCACATGCATTAATGTTCAAAACATGGTGTGATTCTGAAGTGAATCCCCTGATCTTCTCCACAGTTTGTGTACTGGTTGAATTTGCAAAAGCATTATGGTGTGTGCAAATCTAAATTCACTTTGGAGGGAAGTAAACGAAAGACCTCTCCGGGCACATGTGAAACATGCTTCAGTAGCTCATGGAGACATAATTCTGAATGACGACTGGCTTGCACCACCATGAAGTTCTCCAAGTCCTCCAGCATATATCAAGTAGTCCAGCTAACCATCAGCAAAACAGTCACAGCAGCAAGGCAGCCCATACTCAAAGTTTAGTTTTTCATTTGAAAGAAATGTCAGTGTCACTGCCTTCGGAGTGTCCTCTTGGACTTGTTTCCATGGCTCCAGACCTTTAGTCCTTTCAGTGGGACCTTTGGATGTTGATCAAACTTATAGTGGGGGCAGAATTGGGCAACCAGCATCATGGTGTCAGCAAGAAATGAGCAGGAACAAGAATAAAGCTGGTTTTCATTTTGAGACCATAAAAGGACAGGGCACTGCTGTGCTACTGTCTTCCGCATGAGACAAACAAAAGAATGGCATGGAGATGCCTAGCATGGAGGATCCTGAGGACAAGAAAGCCACAGTTTTGTGGCATAGCTTTTATTGAGACAACTTTGAACAAAATGTGTGATGAGAACATTTCAACTAATGACTCATAATCACTGGCATCATAACACTAAACTGCTGCTTCTGCACCCAAGTATTTGCCAATGTAGCGTTAGCCAGGGAGTCTGGGGTTTAAAATTGCTTTGATACCTATGCTATGGTGAGAATTTCAGCCTTAGTCAGATTAAATTTCTCACTGACACCAAGGAAGAGTGTTTCTATGTGTACTCCAGTCAAGTTTGCAATTAGATATATAATTCTGTTAGAGTTGTTCTAATAGAAATAAATTTAACATGTAAAGTGAAAAATTTGTTTCTTTTACTGTTGACTTTACTACATACAATAAAATGTTGAAGCATGTAGATAAAGATGGCTTACAATCTAGCTATGAAAAAGAAGACACTTGTAATTGTTCATCTAAGTGTGAGTTGCTGCATTAAAAGACCTGAGATAGGTCTACTGAGAAAACCCCAGTAGCTGCAGAGTATTTACACTATAAATAATTTTGAAATACTTATTTATTTTTTCTTGGAGGAGAAAGCTGTGATAGATGTTAAATAGTTGTGAAATATTCAGTGACATATTGAGATGTAACAGATGCTATGGAATCATGTTGTAGTCAAACATCATACTAATTTTGTAAGTGTCATATAATTGTTGGAATCCCTATTCCTGGCTAAGGGCAATTTTGAGAGTAATATGAAATTCTAGTGATAAAAGAGTACAAATAACAACTTATTTGAAGTTCTACATACCCACTCTGCTGCAGAAGCAGCACACAGACACATTTCACTGTCTCAAAAGGCATTGGAAGGTGAATGACTTGAAATTCTGGCTTTTGACAGCATTGTTTTGGAAGAGGGAAGCCCTATTCCGGAACAGATATGCTGTGCCCAAAGACAGCAGCACTGAAGAAAGACCCCAAGTACACTAGGTTTTCCAGGTCCCCTTTTGGAAGATAGGTCACTGCCTGATAAGCCAGCAGCAGGTTTTAAGCTTTCCTTTTTCTGAGATGCTTAACTAATTAATTAAACTGAACTATTACATTTATTTAAAGGTTTGGGGGGAATGCTATTTGCTTTTTTCATAGCTAGCTTTGTGAAATGAACACATTTTACTGGAGATTTTAATCCTGCTCTGAATTCAGACCTACAGGGGCAATTGCAGAATAGTGCAGATGATGGAGCCCAAAAGCCCTACCTGAACAGGGACAGAGTTTCACCACATAAAAACTGAAAAGCAGAGTCCTAAAACTGAAGCTTAATGTCAGAAAATTGTATCTGTTGTATAGGACAGACCTAAGATCCACCTCTTCCAAGCTCTTCTCTGGCAGTTGGCAGCAGTAATGATTAACCATATAGCAGTAGGGGTGTTTCCCTAGCACATTTCTCTGTGTGTCCAGCAGCCAGAGGTTAACAACCCCCTTCCGTCCTGTCCTGTATTATAGAAGTGGCGCTGTTTTGAATCACACTTGCTCCTTTCTCTGCATTTTTTGTCAGTCTTACTACAGACTTTTTGAGATAATTAGAACTGTGCTTACTCCTGAAGTTGTGGGAAAAACTGTGGCATTATATAGCAACGTAACAATGTTTCCTGTTTTATGTTTTATAACTTCCATAATAATTTTGTGAAAATTCAGTAGTGAAATGAATCTACAGTTAATCATTCAGAAATTATATTAGGAAGCACTTAGAGTTCTTTATTTTTGCCATGATCTTTATTCATGCATATATAACTTTACTATCATAAATAAGAGATTAAAATTAAAAGTCAGATTATTTGCAATATTTAAGCACCAAAATAAATGGCTCTTGTAATCTGCAAAACAGCTGAGGAAGCTAGGTGCTAGCTAATAGTTTGTGCACACAGAGTCCATTAGTTCCATAGTTCATGCACTATGTACATAGCTTTGAAAATCCTCCTGGAATCAACCTGCATTGTTAGGTTTTAAAAACCAGACACTTCATGTGACTAAATAAGGAAAAGAATAATTTTAAACATCAGACACGTATCATAGACAGCCTCACTGAGAACATGAGGTAGGGCCTCAGTCTGGTACTTGACCACTGGTGCATTCATACACTTCAGGGCAGTACTTGCAAAATGCTGCCTAGAAGCATGTTTTGGGCCCTGGTCTCTGCTGTGCTGAGACAGCTGTGCTGCTCCCAGTGGTGGACCAGCCCTCGTTGGCATCTGCTGAGAATGTTCTGCAATGCTTTCTCATACTTAATCTGCTTTACTAGGCAAGTAGCATTCAAAGCTTTATGCAGTAGCACAACCTGGGTGTATTATGATCAGACAGGGATTACTTAATGGAAACATTTTCTCTGTTCACAGCAATCCATAAGAACAGCTGTGGATTTCTAAACTTAGCAAATCACATAAATTTTTTGGAACTTAAGAAAAGTGAGTCATCCAGATTTATTAAAAAAGTCATTCACTACTGAAACTTATTAGATGCCTTTGACAAAGACTGGTAAGAAACTGTGTGTACATTATGGCCATGATTATAGTATTTTTTTCTCCTAATTGTGAAAACTCTCAGAATCTACAAGTTGAAATGATGTAATAAATTTTAGATTAGGAAAAGGCCAATTATGAGACATATGGAACTGAGCACTGTAAGTCAAGGGTGAGAAATCATATTGAATCTCTAGTTGTGAGCTGGTCATGGCAAAAAAAAAAACAGTAGGATCATAAAGCAAATATTTGCAGCTCTCTGATTTGTACCAGTTCTCCATTGCAGTGATTCATCATTGCAGTTCTCTGTTCTCTACGGCAGTCCTCTAACTGTAGCATGGAATAAAAAAATGGAGAAATGGTGTACATAGGCCAAGGGACATAAAGAAGTTCAGGAACCTTTGTCATACTGAAATCATAAGAACTTCAGAAATGCCCTGTGGGGTCAGGTCCACACTCCATCTAGTTCAATAGCTTGTCTCCAACTATGCCCATGTGAAATGCTATTTAGAAAGAGTACACAAGCCTGGATGCTGCCTGTGGTTCAGCTCCCTCATAGTGCCCCAGCATTCATAGTCACTGATTAAGAAAGCTGGAGGACACACTGCTAATGTTAAAGGCTTACGAGGCAAAAAACCTTTTACATTTAAAAGAACTGCTAAACACAGGCTATGCAAACTTGAGATGGCTTGGGCCTTTCCAGTCATCATTGAAAAAGCAAAACCTAGACTCTCATAAAAAATGTAAACAGTAGAAAGCTTTCAAAGTATATTTATGATCTTTTATATAGATATGTCATTTACTATTCTTTTACAGCATACTCCTTTTTTCTAGAAAGCATACAAATGAGATGAGATTTCAACTGCTAATAAATAATGTTCTACAGCCTCTGACAACAGAGGAAATCTCACAATGGCAGCTTTGCTCTCCCTTACACCTACTTTCTTTTAAATTACTTTTATTATGTTTTTAGCGAAGCTATAGCTTTTAACAGGGACCTTGGTATCAAAGATGGACAGGTCCAAGGACGGACCTGCACACAGAAGGAGATAGAAAATTCTTCAGTTGTATTTTACTTCAAAATCTCTATCTATTCAGGCTGAAAGAAGAAATTTTTTGTTTGTTTGTTTCCCAATGACATATCCCTGTATTTCACAAAGATGTGCCTGATGTGGTTTGCATGTTGCATCAAGTGTTTAAATGTGGTAAAAAATTAAGTGTCCACTTCATTATTTGCAAGTCTTCATTGATCTGTGAACTAGAACAATCATTAAAGAATAACATTAATAAAGAAAGATCACAAAATGAGTCTTTCAGAAAATATTTCAGAAAGAATTCCTCAAACTCCTAAATGAGAGCATTTCCAGACACTTGAATCCCTTTAAGTGTATGGTGTATTGCTTTTATACAGTAATTTATTTCAAAATCCAGATGTTGCTTAGGACTGAGTCAAATGCCTCAACAAGGTTGTCATACCAAAAAAACTAGAACACACTAGACTTGTCATTTCATAGGAAAATCATATCAAGTTTGTTTAACAGGATCTGTTATTTTAAAATGTGTTCACTGATATAAGTACAGTACTACGATTTCTTATTGACAGGGTAATGTATTGTCTCAAGCATTATCTGCAGTTCTTATTATATTTAGCCCTTTTATTTCATTTTCATGCTGCAAATGGATGTTAGAATGAGTGTGAATGTAGTTTATACTCATTTTTTATTCCAAAAATAGCATAAAATGAACAAATTATGATCAGAAACATAGTTATTTTTATGTAAATTTGTATGTGTTTAAGTTTGAGGGTTTCCCTGAGAACTTCTATGGAGTATCTCAGTATCCTGGGTTCAGCAGTAGCAGCCATTTTTCCCCTTCTTAGTAGCTGGTGCAGTGCTGTGTTTTCGAGTTTCAGCCTGGGAACAGCGCTGATAACACCAATGTTTTCAGTTGCTGCTCAGTAATGTTTACTCTGACCAAGGACTT
>JAOEHX010018373.1:0-12437 GCA_025448015.1 Bolborhynchus lineola | reverse complement strand
GGATCACGGCCGCACTTTACGCCGGGGCCGCGGGTGTGAAGAGCCGGGGGAGAGCAGAGAGGGACCCCTGAGCCCCCTGCGTTGCCCCACGCGATCAGTGCCTGTGCCCCGCGGGCCTCACCCGTGCTGCCTTTGCTGTGCCACGTTCGAATGCGGGCGCATCGGTGTGGCTCTGACCCCCCGCCCCGGCGTGAATGAATGGGGAGAAGGGGAGTCTCCCTGTGAGGCAGGGGAGCCTTCGTCTGGCGGTTCACCCAGCCTAAGCCCACGGGAGCTGAGGGGGTAGGAGAAGCGGGGTGCTGAACGGGGGAATGTGGGGCACCGCAGGGTCGCTTGGGGGAAGCGAATGGTGGAGCATCCTTGTCTTCAGGAGGGCACCCAACCGACCCTCCACCACCGCGTGGCTGAGATTCCTGCATGTCTTCTTTGGCTTTAAATAGTGCGTCTGATTTTGGAGTCGGGCGTTGGAAACGTGGGGCCTCCGAATTCGCAGCGTGCCCTTGAGCATGTCCCTTGTGCGGCGTTTCACCCTTCCTGTCTTTAAGAATCTTTAAGCCTCAAAGCAATGAACTTTAAGCTTATGATGTCCTAAAGCAGAAGATAGTGAGGTCCTCTACATTTTGCTGAGTAACTGTAGAAAGCCCTTGCCTAGACAGCAACTTAATCCCTTTCCAGATTCCACCATCCTGTTGGATTCTGTGTGACTGCAAGCTTCGTGATATAGCATGTGCAATAAAGCACCTCATTTAATTGCTCTTAATAAGTAAATTTCCGGGTTTCTGCACTAACGTAGTTGTCATGCTATGTCAACCTTTACTTATATGTACTCGCCCTGTCTGTTCCCAGAGTCACTTTGTATGTGTTACTCTCTTTTATTAATTTATCCTTTGAACCATGTCATGACTGCACTGTAGCCTTTCATAATGTTGGGGGGTTTCCCATATTTCTTACCTTTCTAGTTCAGCTTTTCCTCATCCTTATTTCCACATTGGTTTGGTCTCTGGAGTATGGCTAATGACAGGAGCATTGTAGTGGGAGCTTTGTAACTCTGTATCCTGTCCTCCCCCGTTAAGCAATAATTCTTGCATTACAATTAATGAAAACACAAGATAGGAGTAAGACTAATAAGAAGTTCAGGTTACTGCTGCAGTATATAGTTAATATTACTGTTCTACCTAATGAAACAGATTTCACTGATGAAAGAATAGTTGTTTGCTTTATATTCTAGTGTGAGAACTGGGGACCATCAAATGAAGCTCAGGAAAGGTTTGTTCAAAACTAATGCAAGAACACAGCTCTTAACGCAGTGTGCAGTTAAACTGTGGGGCTCCTGGCCATGGAGTATTAAAGGGTAAAAGCTTTTTATTGTCCAGAAAGCATTTTAAAAAGATTAATGAAAAAGAATGTGCTGAATGCTGTTAAATGCAATGCAACTTTCCTGGCTGAGGAAATCCCAAAGGTGAAAATTGTGGGAAGCTGGGAAGTTTCTCCTACTCTTCCATAGGTGATCTTTATTCACCTGTATCCTAGGCAAAATCCCGTTTGACTGCAGATTTGTCTGATTTAGCTTTGCTGTCCTTAAATGAAGATCTTCAGTCCATCTCAGTTTTTGGCTGGCCTGAGTGAGGGCTGGAATGTGAATTACCAATAAACCCTGTGGCTCCTCTACGTGTTCTCAAACCCTTCTCAGATAATTGAAAGAAATGCTAATGGTGGGTTTTGTATTTCAATGAATCCTCTTTTTTCTTCCACTTCAAACTTCCCAGCTTTCCTTCCAAAAACATGAAAGCAAAATCTAGAGGCAAGTACTTTTTCTAAGGTACAATGACCTACCTTCTTCATTTAGCTCTTTTTGCCGCTGCTTTGTGCTGGGAGTACATGGTACACTGCTTGTCAGACACTGCTCTTCATCATATTTTGCAAGAAATGCTTTTGTTCCTGCTTCTAGAGCAATGACTTCAGGGGGTTGGCTTTATTAAATAGGCCTGTTTAAGCTCAGCAGGAGGACCCTTGGTGACTGCTAGTTCCATTCAGTGGTTTTTCATGATTTGCCATTACTTTGTCATTGCAGCTTTGCTCGGCACTGTGACAACCTTCGTCACCCATGGATTTTATCAAAAGTAAAATGCTATCTCCTGACTGTTGAAAGTGGTTAGGTCTAGGCTAGAAGTGATTTTCCTAGACCCTTGCTGGACTCCAGCTGTTTGATTCTTCACTGACATCTAGTTTCAGGGCAGGGAAAGATTTTAATCCATTTAGCATCTGTGCTGCAACCAAAGTGTTATGGCCCTCAGTGTGTGCTTGTGAGATACCACACTTTTTGCTAAACTGAAGTATGTAATATCTTTATAGTTGCTTTTTTTGAATCCCAGCTTTTGTTTGGCAAGTTCCATAAAAAGATTCAAACGCAACAATATACCCCCTCCTACCCCTCAACATGAATGAATGCAAAGTGTCTTTTAAGTCTATAGTGATCCGATTCTGTAATTCTCTTCTGGCAGAGTAATCCCAGGTCATACAACCATATGACCTTAGCAGAGCAAACTATTGCACACGCATTTCTTCTTCAGCCCTGGAGGACATTAGAACTCTTCAGTGTATTTCCCCAGTACCTGGGGAACGCTTATATTTCTTAAACATTGAAATCTATAGGCATGAAGTCTCCTCAGTCTGCTATTTTGAATATACACGGTCATCGTAGCAGGCTTCCAGTATCTGAAGGGGGCCTACCGGGATGCTGGGGAAGGACTCTTCATTAGGGACTGTAGTGATAGGACAAAAGGTAATAGGTTTAAACTTAAACAGGGGAAGTTTAGATTGGCTATGAAGAAGAAGTTCTTTATCGTGAGGGCGATGAGGCACTGGAATGGGTTGCCCAAGGAAGTTGTGAATGCTCCATCGCTGGCGGTGTTCAAGGCCAGGTTGGACATAGCCTTGGGTGACATGGTTTAGTGGGAGGTGTCCCTGCCCATGGCAGGGGGTTTGGAACTGGATGAGCTTAAGGTCCTTTCCAACCCTAACTATTGTATGATTCTATGATATGCATCCTTTCAGCATTACTGCAGTGTGACTAGACTGATGGTGGTGGTTCCCGAGTTCCAAAAATAGCTTCTCTGCCTAAGGTCAAGGTCATCTTTCTTTAAGCAAGTCAGGCTGGGGAAAGCCTGGCTGTTTATAGAGCCTTGCACATGTAGGGCTGAATGGGCTACGGGTTGAAAACACAGGCAGGCTGTGGAGTGGGGGAGCATTGTGCTGCCACTCTCCATGGCAGTGCGGCTGTGGGGAGATGCAAGGCACAGTGCCTGGTGATCTCCGCAGAAGGCATTGCCGTGAGTTTGAGCAGCAGAAATGTTTGCTCTGGCAAAATCTGAATACAAAGATCAGCAGCTCTGAGTGAGGGACTGCTGAGTCTCTATGGACTTGGGACTGTTTATCTCAAATACCGCGTGAGGTTTCAGGTGAGGCTGCCAAGAGATGTCCCAGACTGAGCCGTTGTGATGTTAATCAATGTCAGAGCAGGAGGTCAGGCTGGGGGACCTGACCTCCTCTCTTAGAGCTGAAGGTTGTGGATAAGCAGGGTCAAAATATTGCCCTGTTACTGCACAGGGGTCATTCTTACATGTGCTATTATGTCTCTGTATGCCCTAGATGTGGTGGCACAGCTGGAGCCATCCTGACCTGTCCCTTGGAAGTGGTGAAGACACGACTACAGTCATCCCAACTGGTACTGCGGCCTCTGTGCCTCTCAGAGATACAGCTGCCAGGGATGAGTGTGAGGCTGATGAACCCCACCTCACCATCTCCTGGAGTGCTGAAGCTGCTGAGGTGAGTAAGATGGGAGAGTGAGCATGTTAGCACTGGGGAGGTGAAGGTTTAGCCATTGGGTGAGGGCAGAGGGAGCACGATCAAGAGGGGGAGATGGATTTTCAGCTGAGGCTCTGGAAACTGCAAGTACAGTTGATACAACTGGTCAGAGCAAAGGTACATCTGCTTCTCACAGTTGATCAGTGCTTTGCGTCTGCAGGGGAGCTGTTGGGACTGAGAAATTTCTCAGCTGGTGGTTTGGTCAGACCCAGAGTGATGGTGTCAACAAGAATAGGTAGAAATGACTAAGGGAGAGAGAAAGCAGGTGGAGGGGAAAATGAGAATAAAGCAGGAAAAGGACAACACAGGAGGTGAGGAGAGGATGCTACAAGAAGTACTGAAGAACAAAGAAGGAGGAGGAACAGGAGAGCCCGTAGCTTAGTTGTTCTGCTGATGTCTCTGCTCATTTCCTTCTGTAGGGACATTATTGAGAAGGAAGGTGTGCGATCCCTGTTCCGAGGTCTGGGTCCCAACCTTGTTGGGGTTGCTCCTTCCCGGTGAGTACTGCTCCCTGAGGATATCTCATGTTGTACATGTTTCAGAGGACCTCTGTGACAGCTATTGCTCCACATTCTGGAAGCAGGCGGGGCCTTGTGCTCGTTGGGTTATAGGACTGCTTCACACAGACGTTTTCTGAACCCTCCAATCATAGTTTTAAGATCAGATGATTTCTGTGGTAGTATTCTAGTGTAAATGGTATCTGATGTCACATTAGACAAACCTTTGCTGGAAGTAAGAAGAGTTAGAGTGAGACCCCACACAGCAATGCTGTCTGCTCCTCACAGGTGAGCTGTAACCTCTGCTGCATTTCTTTTCAACCAGGGCTATATATTTTGCTGCCTATTCTCATGTGAAGGAGAAGCTCAATGGTGTTCTTGTACCAGAGTCCAAGAAAGTACACATGCTGTCTGCAGCCTGTGCAGGTAAGCCTCTTCTGTCTCAAATCAGAGTCAAGGGGTCCTTCTGTCTGTAAGCGTAAACAGGTTTCATTCCATCCTCACTGCTGCTCCCATGAGTCCTGCTCTCTCTTCTGAAGGTTTCTCCCTTCACACCTGGAGCAGTGAGTTCCTTGGCTAACCAAAACACTTTCTCGCTCTTTGTTCTTCTTAGGCTCATGTCTTCAAGTCATGGAGCTGGTCTTTATCCCTTCAGCTGCTATCAGGAAAAGAACTCCGTTCAGCTGTGAGAGGGAGAAGGCAGTCTGTAATTTAGACCACTCGTGTTATTTCTCTTGATATATCATGCTTCTCTAACAAAATCTTCCACTCTTACAAGTTTAGTCTGTTGTTTCCTGCCTCTTTGTAACATCAGGACCTGTAGCAGGGTTATGTTTGAGGGAGAGGAGCAGATTACGAGCAGAGAAAGGCTGGAATGGGGGAGGCAGAGAGAAGAACGGTCTCCCCTCAATGTCTCTTCTCCCATGGGAGCTCAAAGTCCTTCTCAGGTTGCAAATGCCTGCAGCTTGCCAAGCAGAATTCAGAGAGCTGATAGAGCAGCACCTCCTCACAAACTGTCAGCGTGATCCTGGTGCTCATGGCTTTTCCCCTCTTCTGTTCTGCAGGCATTACCTCTGCCACCCTCACCAATCCCATCTGGTTAGTGAAAACCAGGATGCAGCTGGAAGCCAGGTAAGGCAGGCTAGCAATGCAGAGCCACTCCATGTCAAATTAGGAGTGGCTTTTGGGTGGGGGGTTGCCTAGGGTTCTGTGACTTCCCATGAGGACATAGGTCTTCAATGCATGCTGGGGAAGAGTCATATAGTTGTGTTCACAACAGCATTTGAGGTCAGTGGAGCAATATGATGTTCTAACCCTCTCCCATCTTTACAGGGTGAAGGGGGAGATGGCCAGCAACGCTCTGCAGTGTGCCATGCATGTGTACCGCACTGAAGGCCTTCGTGGGTTTTACCGTGGTATCACTGCCTCCTATGTTGGGGTGTCAGAGACCATTATCCACTTTGTCATCTATGAAGCACTGAAGCAGCAGCTGAGAAACAGCCATCATTCCCTTTCCCCACCACTCACACTTTCACCAAAAAGCCATGATTTCTTTGGACTAATGGGAGCTGCTGCTGTCTCCAAAACATGTGCTTCATGCATTGCATATCCACATGGTGAGTGGGTCCCTTCTCCTGGCTTCTGTTCCCCTCTCTGGGAGATGCCATGCCTGTAGGATCAATCTGCTAATATCACTTGCCCTGTTCTTTTGTCTCTCCAGAGGTCATTCGGACACGGTTGCGAGAAGAAGGGTCACGATACCGTTCCTTCATACAGACTCTGCAGCTTGTGGTCCATGAAGAGGGACCTTTGGCTTTATACCGAGGGCTCCTGGCTCACTTGATCCGCCAGATCCCAAACACAGCTATCATGATGGCAACCTATGAACTCATCGTACATTTGGCCTCTTCCACCTTGTAAGCACACTGTAGCAGCTGGTTAAGGCTGCTGTAGGCACCTCATGGTTCTGAGAATTGTTCTTTTTCAGTGGCCTGAGATGTGCTTCTCATCACATAGCAGAACTGGGTCGGGCATAGCATTCTCAGGACAAAAGCCTTTTTCTGTGCAGAGATTTTGGCTCTGATGTGTACAGTGTAGCCTTTCTTCTTTCTGGAGACTTGAATTACTCCAGTGCTTCAGGATTGACATCCTGGTTTGACAGTGCCTGCTGTAGGCTCCCTATATAAAACAAGGGCACAAGACTTACTGGGAAGGATACAAAGGAGAAAGCATAACAGTACCTTAGCCTCAGCATGTTCACTTCTTTGGGACCCAGTAACAACCGAAAGTGGGCACAGTCAGACATGACAGGCTAGAGCTCAGACATCGGAGAGAACTGCAGCAGGTTGAGATCTTGAGCTGAGACTTTGCATATCCCCAGAGGGGCTCTTTCACTCTCACCTGTGCTACCTTCCTGCCCCTAAGGAGGATTTCTCAACCTCGGTTGCCAGCAAATGCCCTGTTGCAGAATTATCTTTTGGGTCCTTCACATGTTGCAGCCACTGCCCTGAGATGTATCAGGTAACTGACAGACTCTTTTGGTCTTGCAGAGTCTGAGTGATCAGACCAAGTAGATCAAGGGAAGAAGCACAACCTGCTAGAAAGCACTACCCTCACAACTCATGCTAGTGGGCTCATAGCCATGTTTTGCCAATGTCTGTTGTGTCCCATCCCCTCCATTCTCAAAAGAGAGAGTACAGCTTCCCTTGGAAGTGCTGGCTCTGTTCTGCTACAAGTTGGAACCCTGGTATGAAAAACACTCTTTAATGTAGAAGGCAAGCGGATTGGGTGGAAAAAAGCCCTGGATGAAGCTGAGGATTTGGCCTGTTCCTGTTCATGATGCACTAAGTGGATGGAAAGAGCCTTATTTGTTCTCTTCCGTAATCAAGAATTCAGTTTGTTGTGTGTGTTGACACGTGCCTGTGCCAGGCTGGGCTGCCTTTGGTTCCTCTGCAGGGTCCTAGCCCCATGTCCTGGGGAAGGCTATATTGTGTTTACAAAGAGTACTTTGCCTCTCAGGGTCAGGGGTGATGTGTTTCTTGCTCCAACACATACAGTTAAAAATGTAACCCTTCTCTGAGAAAGGCAGTCATTTCAGTAAATAAATGCTCTGGACAATCTCCAGTCGTACATTTGAGGCTCCACCGCCTGTTTTTTTCCCTGCTTGTAGTGAAAAACTGCGGAAGCCCTGAACATTTTATTTGAAATCCATTTATTTTTAAAATCCACTTTGTTTCCTCATCCTTCTTCTGCTTATTCATTTACTTCAGTAGTATTGACAACTTTACAAAGCGACACAAGCTGCAGTGTTGGGTTTGTGGTTGGTTGGTTGGTTGGGTTTGGTTTGGTTTGGTTTTTTGCATGAAACGAGAATAGACCTCAAACGACAACATTGAAAAAATATACAATATATATATATATAATATCTGGGGAGGGGTTGTGAGAGACCCCCCTCTGAACCCTATGGCTGGCTCCTTCCATCTTGGTGTCCTTTCCAAGCCCCTCCTTCCTCGGTACAGTTTGAACTGTGCCACAAGTCATGCCCTAATACATGGTTCTAGAGAGCCAGCTGGGGGGACAGTAATGTGGGGAATGTCCACAATGGGAATGGCAGAAGTGGGGGGAAGATGGGAGGCAGAAATGACAAATGAGGGAGGAGTGCATGTGTACACGGTGCAGGAAGGAAGAAGTTAAAAGTAAGACACCTCCTTCCAGCCATATGTTGGGGGATCCATTGGACAGGTGGTTTAAAGCTCCTAGTAGCGGCGAGAGCCGTCGCTTCTGCCCATGATGTGTCGGTCACCCACGTCGTTGCTATCCGGCGAGTCTGGTGTCTCTGAGTCAGTGCTGTCGTCTTCATCATCCATGCCCTCACCAGCCCTGCCTTTGCCACTGCCTCCTGCCCTCTCCTGGCAGCTCTGGTAGGACTGAGGAGGTAAGACATGGGGTAAGGGGAAATACCTGGCAAACCAGCTGCGGGCCCAGCCCCATCCCCTGCGGCTGCTCCTCACCTCCATGGGGTTGACAATGATGGTCAGGGCTGAGTCGTCCCAGAACATGTCGCTGTCTTTGCCGCTGCTGTTTGCGTGTCCCCCGTCAGCAGCCCCAGGGATCTCTTGCCCTGTTCCCCGCCGGTGCAGGGAGTGGATGCGCAGGATGCCAAGGATCACCATGAGTGCCAGGAAGCCCACACACACCACAATGATGACAGTGGCAGCACTAGGGACCACTTTGGAGAAAGAAAATGAGAAGCTGTGGTTAGACTCTGTCACAGAAATGTGTTTCCAACCTGGCCTGCAGGAACCAGGGTTCCTGGGCAGAGCTTGGAGGTTTGGGGTCTAGGCAGAACCCAGAATCCTGACTCTTCTGCTCCCCTGGGCACAGGCAGTTTCTGCCTTCAGCTGCCCTATGTTTGCTTGAGGCCAGCATGGTCTTCCAGGATGCCTGGGTCCAGATGCTCTCTGATGTTGTCCTGGCCTGCAGACTCCACACATTACCTTTTTGCTCTAGGCCAGTAGGCCCAGCCTCTTCTCTCCAGATAACCCCGTTACCTGTAAAATGCATCCAGGCTCTTTGTGGCTTTGTTTTGGGTAGTTCTGTGCAGCAGGAACAACTTTGCTGCTGCAATAGGGCAGAGCTGGGACAGGGAGAGGCAGGAGCTGGATTTTGATGCTCTCCAGCACATACATAGGCTGTCCCTGCAGTGGCTCAGTGCCGGCCACAGGACTGGACCAGGCTGGGATCAGTGGCTGTAGGAAGCTGCAGCGAAATCTAGCACCAAAGGTGCTTTTCATGTTCCCTACAACAGGGAACCAAAGCCAGCACAGGGTCCTCTGTACCATTCCTAGAGCTGGTCTGCAGTCATGCTTGTTGCACAGGGCTGCCAGCACAAACCAACAGCTCTTATCTCTAGTCTAGCTTTCCGGCTTCTCTTTCCTCTGCTTTGGGGGTAAGAATCCTCCTCTTGCCCCTGTGGTGCCATCTATACTTTTCTACCTTTCTCACCACCACTTAGCCCCATCTCTTTTTATAGAGCGATGTCAATCTCAATTCCCTTGTTTCTCTCTTGTTGTTGAAGCTTCTTTCTGAAATGACATTACTCAATGTAATTTGTCAATGGCATATGGTTCTGTTTAGACCTTCTCAGGTGTAGATTCAAAACTGCTTCTACATCGAGAAGACACACAGCAAAAGAAGAAGGATTGTTGCACCAAGCTCTAAAACACAATTTGACTGCAGTCCATTTGCGAATGACAAGTGGCACAAGACAGTGTAATGAGAACTCAGTAACATGGGCACAGAGAGCCTGAAAGGAATACTCTACTATAAGTTCTACTACAGTGACAGAAAATCAGCATCCTGACCCAACGAATGAACCCCAAAGATAACATTACATACTTGGGTTGTTACGGGTGCTTGCCAAATTGTGCCCAGATAGCTCTGGGGGTAAATGATGGCCTTGGTGCACAAACTGCTGGGAATTCAGAATATGGTTAGGATGAGCAGCTTGGTTCATGTTGTGGAGGACGTTCACCTGCAGAAAGACCAGAGTGAGAGAGCTCAGCCCTATCCTCATGGTACATTCTACACTGTGCGCATTCCTGTTCACCACGTCTGCTCCATGCATGCACAAGTACCTATGTGTGCATGTATTGATCGTGTACCTCAACAGTAAACTCATTGCTGGAGTAGCGTCCGTTCATCTCAGTGCAGGACAGGTGAAACTTCCTTTCATAAAGAGCAGCACCATGGTTGATGTGGTACGAGACCTGGCGTAGGATTTCCTCATAAACTGCAATGCTCTCCACACCTGAGACAAGAAGAGAGGATTGGTGTGGTGTGAGGAAGCTCCTGCTTCAAAGTCATCGTGCATCATAACCCTGTAGCAGCTAGGAGCTATAGAGGAATCCAAGGCAATGCTGGGTTCATTGTTTTTAGGGAGGGAGCAGAGATGGAGCCAGCTGCAAAGGACCCAGTGAAATCCCTGCTCGTGTTGCTAAGTGGAAGGGAAGGAAGGATCAAAAGCAATAGTCCTGTTCAGTTCTGGTACCACAGGGTTGTACCATTCCACAAAGTGTGGGATGTGCTGTCCCCCAGTCATGTCAAGCAAAGTGATGCTGGCACATGAGAACACCAAACCTCAAGGACTAAGTCAGGAGGAGTGACACAGATCTGTGCGAGAACTCAGACACCATGCCCTATACTATTGTGTGCTGGAGGAGGAGGAGCCAAGAAAATCACCTGGGACTTCCAAAAGCCAGTTCAACAAATGGTTACGCCTCAGAGTCTCACAGAGTACACCAACACATCTCTAGCATCAGGTTAAGTGCTTCTCCCACTGATGCCTGACAGTGAGAAAGACATAGTCAGCTGTGGCCAAGGACAGGACATACCTGTGATGGTCAGGTAGGCAGAGGTGTTAACAAGCTCCAGGCCCCGCTGCTGCAGCAGTGCCCCATCCAGGAGCAGATACTCCCTCTCTGGGTCCAAGTCATCTCCTACCAACGAGATCTCGCAGCCATCCAGGTTGTGCACAATCTCATCTGACATTCGTGTGTCTGTCACTGGGATGCAAATGGAAAGAAGACAGGGCCAGAAAGGCAGCCAGGCATCAGTGAAGGCAGGAGTTATTCAGAGTGGTACCCATTTACTTAAAAGTGCTCACATCATATGTAATGACTTCTCTTTCTCCTGCTAGCACTGACCTTGAGTAAAACCATTGTAAATCCTATTACTTGTTTTTGGAGTCCCCCTGGTTCTAATGACATTATTTATGCACATAATAAAGCCACTTAATTTTGGAACAACACACTATTATCAGACTGGTTCATGATACCACATCTTGGCTGTAAAGACTCTGTTGACAATGACAATGTGCAAATTAGGAACAGCTCTATCACACATTAGCAGACCCTGAGTGCTTTTGAAAGCTTTCCCCTATCTCACTTGCTAACTGCTGATTACCATGGTTGGAATCTTCTTCAAAATGACAACCACATTCGGTGACTTCACTGCTTTCAGCAGGGCTAAGACCAACCTGCTCTAAGCCAAGAAATTTATCATTGCATGAGGAAAGGCAAAGCTTCTCAGGAGAAAGCTATGAGGAAAAAAAAAAACCCATTACCAGATATGAAAGAAGTGGAAGGACATGTAGAGCATAGAGTGCAGAGAAATAATCTGAGGATGATGGGGAGAAATTGAGGGGCAGGATGTTACAGGGTGTGAGGAAACTGACTGGGGAATTCACAGGAATAAGTGATGCAGGAAGAGGTGGAAGGGGGTGAGAAATAAGGAAAGCAGGAGAGAATGAAGCAGGAGGAGACTGGGTAAGAGTAGGAGTGGAGAGGGTAACAGGTAGGACATTCATTCAGTGCTGGATTCAATAAAGGGAAATGTAGGTAAAATGTAAAAGGGATTAGGAATTAGCAGCCTGGGAAAGGAGAGAGTATGGCAAAGGAACTGTGCGCATAGAAAAAGTACAGGGAGGAGCAGAAAGGGATAAGAACCGATTAGCCTACATATTGGCAGACAATGTGCCTTGCTCATGTATTTGTAAACTCCCTATTGCAGGTTTAAAGAGGGGCTGCGTTTTCTCTGCAGGACAGAAGCTCTTGTAGGGCTTTCCAGTTTGTCAATTACACCTCACCCTGTACTCCACTCACCGGTACCATGCCAATTCTCATCCTTCTTGGCCTCCACCTGATGAGAAATAGAGCAGCTGATCTGCAGGTTAGGAAACAGGGGGACCCCATCAGGAGCTTCAAAGTCTGAGGCAGGATGAGCAGAGTGGGCATTGCCACTCAACAGGATCTGGGGGGCATCAGGCTGTAGCACCACAACGTAACCTTCCACATCAGGAATGGAGACACAGGACTCTTCACTGAAACACCTGAAGGAGAGTGGTAAAAAGCATCGGTTGGCCCAAACTTGTAAAGAAAACTTCCTGCCTATTACTGCCAGTGAAGGGATTATCCTTTTTCTGGTAGTCTGCCTAAAAAGCTTCCCTATAGCCTGCTGTGCAAGACAGAGAGGTGTGTGGGTATGACCAAGTCACCTGAAACCCAGTGATGGCGGTCC